>JAGDQP010004578.1:0-28592 GCA_022664845.1 Lepisma saccharinum | reverse complement strand
CCGAACCCATTGTTGTATAGAATACACAGCCTAAACCGCTGGGGCTATTGAAATCAAATTTGGCATAAAGGTACAACATCACTTTTTGATTATGAAAATGTTACCTAATGAGTTCAAAGACGCCATCTTGGATCCAAAATGGCGGACCTAAAAATCCATTTTCCACACCGTTTGAGCTAGAGATACGAAATTTGGCATAAAGGTGCATTATGACGAGTAGTTTAGGGAAATATCACAATATTTGGGAAAAGTCGCCATCTTGGATCCAAAATGACCGCCCAAAATCCCATTTTGCACACCGTTTGAGCTGGATAAATGAAATTTTACTTGAAGTTGTACTATCACAAGTAGGTCACGACAAAATAAGAAAACTTCCAAAAAGTCGTCAACTTGGATCCAAAATAGCAGCCCCAAAAACCCAATTTCCAAATCATTGAAGGTAGAGAAACGAAATTTTCAATGAAGGTGTATGACCAAGAGTAGGTTACAATAAATGGGGCAAATCTTCCCTTTGGGGGCGCAGCCAACCGTGGGAGGGTGAAGATGTACTCCGTGATGGTGTAGTGCTGCAGGGAGATTTTGGTTAAGATAAAGGAGGCGCATCCTCTCAAAAGCACTGAAGTTGTGGGGCGAGCCCCGGCTCCCAGCGAAACTTCGAAATCTACCTCAGCCTGTAGGCCTACCGAAAGGGATTTTTATTTTTAGATCTGCTGCCTTGATTTTGCTTAACTGTTGTGAGGTTCCTATAATCGTAAATGTACATTTAGTGGGGTTGATGATAATACCGTTATCGGTACACCATTCAGATATAGAAGTCAAATTTCTGTTAACAAGTTCTGCAGTTTGTTCTATATTTTGTGGTGACGACATGATGCAAAGTTGTGTGTCATCCGCGTAGCAATGAACAGTAGAGTATTTGATAGAATCTATGAGGTTAGCAATGTAAATAGAAAATAGTAGGGGACCCAAGATTGATTGATCCCTGAGGTACTCCCTTGTTTATAACGGGTGACGAAGATGAAGGATTTTGAGTTGCCCTAAGGTAAACTTGTTGCTTCCTGCCGAGTATGCAGCTTTCAATACAGTTTATAACGGAATCAGAAAAAAATACCTTAGTTTAGCCAACAACAGATTATGATTAACTAAATCGAAGCCTTGATTAGGACTGAGAGGACTATGATTGCAACTTGAGAATTGTCAACTGCATTTAATATTCCATCTGTTACTTCGAGCATCGCACGTACTATGATACTATGATGCTTACGAAAACCGGATTGAATAATATTGATAATTATGTTACGATTTACATAGTCGTTGTTGGTTTACTATTTTCTCTACAGCCTTTGACATTACTGGTAAGAAACTAATTGAACGTAGAGCGTTTAAAGAAGGCACTCGGGCTTTCTTTGGCAGTGGTACTACTTTTGCTGTTTTCCAGGTAGTAAGAAAGCAGCAGTTAGCTAATGAGTAATTGACTACTTTTGTAAGAGGTGATCGTGTGAATGGCAACGCTAGATTGGTCATTTTTGTGCTTATTTCATCAAAACCAACTGAATTAGATTTTATGCTGTGGACCGCCTTTCTCACATCAGATTCATTTACTGGGTCAAATGTTTCCTGAAACTGTGGATGCTTTTTAGAAACGAATTTCTTAGTTTGATTGTCAATTCTCTTCATATTGATAGAAGGTAAACCAGGGAGGCTGACGAAATGATCTTTAATAATATTACGTCATCTTGTATTATTTTCCATTCGTCTTTAACTGCAGTGCAGTTTTTAAAACGATAAGAGAAACATTAAAAGTCCCCCCAAAATCAATCTTATGCTACTGCCCTTATCTTAAAAAATGGCTGCTAAAATTCAGTTTTTATTATTATTATTATTATTTTCTCTGAAACTAAGCATCAGATCGAAAACAGTTTCAAATTAAGCTTGTTCAGAATAAAATTATTAATCTTTCTTTTTATTATTATCCTTTTCAGTTGATCAATCCTAAAGCCTCAAAATGATATCAAGCAAAAATCACTTCTTTTTCTTTTCTTTCAGAAGTCAAAACCTTTAGATCAGTTTAAAAAATCTGTAAAGCATAGGCTTTGGTATATAGAAACAGTTTCGTAGCAAGGAAGGGGATATAGCACCCCCTTTGGTTCCACCTATATGAATTTGGAAAGAAAGTATTTCCGCAAGGAAAAGAATGAAGTTACGTTTGGAAGCATATAATTGGTAGTTAAAAATAAAATTAATTATAAGGACGGTAACAGCATTATGGCTTACGCAGTGCCGGATGTAGAAATTTTCCTATGGAGGACAAAGTTAAAGTTTGCCGCCCTTTCCACCGTGTTTTAGGCAAACAACACGTCCGGTCGACGCGACGGCCACAACACTGTCTGGCATCACGTAGTGTACTTTTGTTATCATCTCTGGAGCCTGTCGTGCCATCGCTATTACTAACTCCAGTAAGGCAGTAGACCTGCCTATCTGACTTGAATCGCGGTTTTAAATTTTAGAGATGAAGGTAGGTTGTATGGAATAACATAAAAAATGTCTTAGTGCGCCGATACGTTTTGAACATATTTAGGTCAATTTCAATTTAATACGCAATTTTACATCCTTTTTTCGGAGTTTTTATTTTTTACTTTTAGTTGTTTACCACCCCATAAACGTGCCGCCCGGGGCACTTGCCCCTCTTTTGCTCCTTAGATGCGACAGTGAGCTTACACCTGTCCCGATATAATAGTTTATTCTAAATAGATGAAGGATCGTACTGTACATTCTGCGTTGCAGTTTCACAATTAGGTGAATATGGTAAATAACAATTAGGACAACCACTGAAATAAACATTCCCAAAATGGAAAAGGCAAACCAAAAGTTTAGCAGCATTTTTCTTTGACAATTAATTATATCGACAGCAGCCCCGGTTTAAAAGACGATTTCAAGACAGTAATGAAAATATATATCGGGTTATCCCATAAGTAATGCCGTATGTGCGATGACCGCTGCAATGATGCCTTCTGACGAGCGAATAGTGAAGTAGACGACACATGCCATAGCTAAGTCATACAGGGCACTCCGCACTTGATTGTGCGTCAGTGTGTAGAAGGAGAACGGTCTACTACACGTTTTGGACATCTGTTTGTGTTTGATCATGGCAGTGTCGGAGGACCACATACAGCATTCATGCTATATGAATTTCACCAGGGACATCAAGCCAGCGCATTGGTACGAAACATTAATGCCGTATATGGTCAAGTGCTGTGAATGTGTGAAAGTACCAGAGGTGGTTCCAGACGTTTCGGTCTGGCGACACCAGCATCAACAATAAGCCACGAGAAGAGAGACCTGTGCAGCTGGACAGTGATGCCCTGCGAGCAGCGGTGGAGGCAAATCCAATGTAAACTGTTGAAGAACTGGCCAGCGAACTCGATGTCACCTATTCGACCGTTCATCGTCATCTACGTACAGGACCTTGGGTACGTGTCGAAACACGGAAAATGTATACCCCATGTGTTAACGCCTCATCAGAAGCAGCAGCAAGTTGACATCAGCAGTTCCCTGCTCACCCGTCACAGACATGAATCATTTCTGGACAGAATTGTGACAGGGGATGAAAAGTGGGTTCTCTACCATAACATTACACTCAAACGGCAGTGGATACCTAAAGGGAGGGCTGCAGAAACTGTGCCAAAACAGGATCTCCACCCCTGCAAATTGATGTTGAGTGTTTAGAGGGATATCCGTGAAATAATCCATTTTGAGCTCTTACCACGTAACCAGATCATCAATGCAGATGTCTACTGTCAGCAGATTGAACGTTTACGGACTGCAATGTTGGAGTAACGTCCTGCTCTGGTTAATCGCAAGGGTGTCCTCATACATCACGGTGATAACGCGCTCCCACACACGGCAAGAAGGACGTGTGTTAAGATCGAGGAATGTGACTGGGAGAAACTCCCCCACCCGAGGTTTTCACCAGATCTTGTACCAACAGACTACTTTCTTTTTCGCAGCCTGCAAAACCACCTTTCCGGAAAACATTGCAAAATGAGGATAACGTGCCACGAACAGTGACTCAGTACCTTGCTTCCAAAACCGGTGACTTCTTTGAGCGAGGGATTCAACAACTGGTTGAGTGGTGGAAGAGTGTTGTGGATCCGATGGAGACTATTTTCCTGGTCGGTAGTGTTTCTGGTAAGTTATCGTTCTTTGCCTCATGGTGCAAAGGTAGGACATTACTTATGGGATAATCCTGTTACTGATAGTTCCAACGAGGGTAGAACGGAGATAATTTTAAATATAAAACATTTCGCACCTATGGTTGAAGCAGTTATGTACATAGACAAGAGATAACTTCAGCAAACATTAGATATGAATGAAACCTGGTTACATTAGATATGAATGAAAAATGAAAATTTCACAAAACTGGGAAAGTTTCGTGCTATTCTAAGATACAGAGCGATGTAAGAACTAACGTGATCTTTCAGGCCACAAAGGAAAAAAAAAAGTTTTGGTAAACTTTATTTTGTATGGGGCATGTTAGTAATTTTTGACTTCAGCATGTCATGAATATGTGAGTGTAATGCTTGTTAAAATCGACACGAACCCGGGACTTTGAAGACGCTGGCCTAATATCTAAGACCACACGACCTCGGTCGGCCATAAGGAGAGAAGAATGTAACCATCAAAACAAATTATTGAAATCTGCGAAAGTTTCAATTACAGAATTTGTTCTCTAACTATGGAGATGTTTTTCTTATTATCTGCAATATGGCAAAGCTTTCCTTTGTTGGTAACTACGTCAATGATGCCTATGTAAGTTTTTTTTTTTTTATCCTGGCAAATTTACCCCTAACATGGTGCTGGAAGGAGAGTTGTGAAGAAAAAAGGTCGGGATTTGACGAAAACGATTTATCAAATCTGATAAATTTTCATATTAATTATTAGTTCTTATTTCAGTTAAGAGACCAGACGGGATCGTAACACGAAATAAGGAAGAAATTATAAAAATATTTGAACATTTCTACAGAGAATTGTACTACTTTGAAGAAGAACTAGGAAATGAAGACTCAGAAGAAAATTATGTAGATGTCGCAGACGTAATGAAAGAAGAAGTGGATAAAGTACTTCGAGGGATGAAGAATGGAATATCGCCAGAAGAAATACAGAGAATATTGCCAGAAGAATATCATAAGACTCACAGCAGAGATGTTGAAATGGGGAGGTGAAAAGATGAGAGAGGAACTTACTAAACTATTCTCGATGTGCCTGAGGAAGAGAGAAATACCCTCAAGTTGGAATAATGCCGTTATCATTTTGTTGTACAAGAAAGGGGGCAAAGAACGCGTCGAAAACTACAGACCAATTAGTTTACTGTCAATTCTATGCAAAATGTTCACCAAAGTTATATTTAATCGTATTGAACGGGACTTGAATTTTACCCAGGGAAGGGAACAAGCTGGATTTCGCCGTGGATTTAGCACAATGGATCACATACAAACATTGAATGAAGTTATGGAAAGGACTAATGAATATGAATTTCCACTATGTATGGGATTCGTAGATTTTGAAAAAGCTTTCGATTCGGTCTCCTTGTGAGCAGTTCTTAAGTCACTTGAACATCAAGGCATCTAAAATGCATACATCAAGCTACTGCGAAACATTTATTCGACTGCTACATCTGTCATAAGACTACACCAAGAAAGTGAAAAATTTAAAGTTGGAAAAGGGGTAAGGAAAGGAGATTCAATTTCTCCAAAACTGTTTTGCGCGGTCCTGGAGAGAGTGTTCCAAAATTTAAACTGGGATGAAGTTGGAATAAAAATTAAAGGCCAATATCTTCATCATCTACCCTTCGCTGATGATATAGTTCTGTTTGCTTCAAGTGCAGAAGAACTACAAACCAGAATGGAAGAAATGAGTAATGAGAGTTCAAAAATAGGGCTTAAAATGAATTTAAGTAAAACAAAAGTCATATACAATCAACGTATTGCAAAGAGGGAAATAAACATTAGCGGAGAGACAATAGGCTTAGTTGATAAGTATGTTTACCTAGGCCAGCTCAAAACATCGAATGCAAAGTTGACTGATGAAATAAATAGAAGATGTAAAATGGCGTGGAGTTCATTTGGAAGACTACACTTTATTTTCAAAAGCAAACTACCAATATGTCTGAAGCGTAAAGTTTATAATCAATGTGTCTTACCTGTGATGATGTACGGCTGTGAAACATGGACATTGAATGCACAAACGACTCAAACAGTCCCACAAAGAGGAATGGAGAGATAGATGCTAGGAATAACCAGGAGGGACAGGAAGAGAAATGAATGGATTCGCGCACAAACAAAGGTAGAGGATTAATCAAGACTGCGAAGAAGATGAGGTAGAAATGTGCCGGTCACATAGCTAGACGAACAGATGGAAGGTGGACGACAAATGTACCACATTGGATTCCCAGAGAAAAGAAACGACCAAGACGACGCCCAAACGCAAAATGGGTAGATGAAATTAAGCGTTTTTCAGGAGCTACATGGATGAGGATAGCAGCAGACCGAGATGTGTGGAAAGAAAAGGGGTAGGCCTTCATCCAGCAGTGGATAGAAAACGGCTGAATATGATGATGATGATTTTATTAAGAATATGATGGTAATAGCAGTATGCTGGGAAAATTTTAAAATACTCAAAACCTACTGTGAGTGCCCTGCTGCAATTTAAGTGTATTGTGCAATTCAATATGGAGTTACTTAAGACAGTTCATATTCGACTTATTTTGAATTTTTAGGAACAATTGAACACTTAATTTTCATATCCACTATTAAGAGGACATTTTGTGGGACTATGAAAAGTACAAATATATCACCTAGTCGTTTGTATTTTGAATTTTCACGGCACAAAAAGAAATGGGTATTTGGTCTTATGATTTTATAGATGACTAGTGTTAGAAATATGCTGAGTCTCAAAGCATTGTTTACCGTTAGATAACTTTAAGCTAGAGAGACTCGGTATTTCCTGGCCATCGTTTAGCTACAGATGAAAAAACACCAAAAATTGAACAAGTCAAGAGGCAAGAAGCACCTGGTGCATGAGGTTCTCGGTTCGATCCCGTATCGTGCCATTTGGATTTTGTAGTGGATAAGTACCGTGCACTTGTGTTTTCTATGGGTCCTCCTGTTTCCTCCCACTTTCTTCATTTCGCCATTTCTTCTATCATTCATTCGACTTGTTATCTAAAGACCTGTAAAGATTCAAATTCAGATTCATTTTAAGATCCCTTGGTAATTAGGCTCCATTTCTAATATATTTAAAAATAATTGACAATCAAAATGGTATTTTAGAATGTGGGTTACATAATACTTAGAGTATGTATCAAATGAACTAATCCATAATTTGAAGATGGGAAATTTGAAATTCTTGGCTATGTCCTCTTAAGTTACGGCATTCAAATATCTTGGCTAAAAGACTTACCAGCATAAGTTTTTGCCGGTTTTTGTGGTAAAGAAAACACGTAATTTTCAAGGGAAATTAATTTTGTTTTATTCAAAATATTGGCCATCGGCTTCTACACATTTCGCCCATCTTTCAGGTAATTGATGCATACCATGCCAGAAAAACTGCTTGTCTTTTGCGGAAAACCATTCGTCGAGCCATTTTCCAACGTCTTCGAAATTGCTGAAGTGCTGCTCTGCGAGCGCGTGCCCCATTGATGCGAAGAGGTGATAGTCAGATGGCGCCAGGTCTGGGGGGTACGGCGGGTGCGGAAGGATGTCCCATCCAAGCGATTTCAAGGTGTCTTTCACTGGTTTTGCTGTGTGAGACGGCGCATTGTCGTGTAACACAATCACTTTGCCATGTCTTCGGGCCCATTCCGGTCGTCTTTCGATCAATGCGTGGTTTAATTTATCATTTGTTGGCGATAGCGTTGTGCATTAACGGTTTCGCCGGGCTTCAAGAGTTCATAATACACAATACCGCTCTGGTCCCACCAGACATGGTCTTCTTGACGAAGCGATTTGGCCTTGGTGTTGAAGGACCGGCTTCGCCAGGTGAAAGCCACGATTTTTTCCGCTTCGGGTTTTCAAAATAAATCCATTTCTTGTCACCCGTCACAATTCGATACAAAAAGGATTTTCTTTCGTGGCATTGAAGCAGCATTTCACAAGTGACTTAGCGATTTTCCATTTGACGTTCATTCAAATCGTGTGGGACCCATTTACCCAGTTTATTGATTTTCCCCATTGCTCGTAAACGTCTGCTGATTGTTTCTTGTGACACATTTAATGCTTTTGCCAATTGCTGTTGAGTTTGAGTTGGGTCATCCTCCAATAACACCTGCAATTGCTCGTTTTCGCACTTTTGTGGTCTATCAGAGAGCGCACTGTCTTTCACATTGAAATCACCACTTTTAAATTGTCGAAACCATGTCTCACATGTTCTAATCGATGGAGCGTGTTCAACATATGTATGTTTCTACCAGCACACGATGACTTTCAACAGCGTTTTTCTTTTGATTAAATAAGAAAAGCAATGCGTGCCGCAAATGTTCTTTTTGAGGCACAAACTTCGACATGATCACTAAACGATAAAACAAAGACGCTAGTGTTTGGCGGACTCAACTTGTGTGTGTTTGTAGTTTAATGTCAGACGAACAAAATGACGTATATGTCAAATGAATACGCTGCGTACTTTTCGCTGGCGCCATCTCTTAGGTAAACTGGAAACTACTTATGCATACACCTGGTAGCTTCAAAATCTTAAACTGTTCATTTCATAAATGCTAATAAGCATAAGATAGGTCGCGTTTCAAAATTTCGTTATTGTTCTTGATTTGTTCGGTATGAAAAAAACATAGGAGGTGTAAGTACCAATGTATCTTAAGATGAGGGCCTCTAAATTATTAAAGAATGTGTATTCGATTAGATTATTCGTGCTTTTAAATTTTTTTAAGTATATGGGGGGTGGGTAAGAGAGAGAGAGAGAGAGAGAGAGAGAGAGAAAGAAAGAAAGAAAGAAAGAAAGAAAGAAAGAGAGAGAGAGAGAGAGAGAGATCATTCGGGTTTTTATTTTTTTTAGAACAACTACAGTGAGCTACATAAAAAATAATTGCATATTTATTTATGGCCTTTAGGCATCTAAAACCCAGGTCGGGAGATGGGAGAGGAAAGAATTCGGGAAAGTCTCAACCAAGGCATATATTGAAGGTGCCATGTTGGCATTTTCCTGGTGTGACTGAGGAAAAACCCTGGAAAAACGGGTCAGGATGGTCGGCCACTTCGATCGAACTTACGACCTCCCGAATGCTACGCCAACGCTCGATATAAAGAAAAAAAATAATAATAAGAGTACGCTCAAAGAAATAAAAGTTACATGATGGTATAACAATGCTATTCAAGATTTTACAAAATCTGTTTTGTGGGTATAAATTGACGTATTTGTGATTACATTGATTAAAATTGTGAATATAAATTGGACTTTGATTAAAATTAATATTGAGGTAAATCAGAAAATGTAATGGCAGTATCCCCAGTAGACCCTTATGAAATGCATGAAGTGAAAAGCATAAAAACACACCATGAAAATAGCAAAAGAGGGCAAGTCCCCTTTACACTTGTCCCCTTACCAATGTTGCAGTTGAAAGAGCCTTTCTAATTTTAAATTTTCTATAGGCTGATCGGAGGAATCATTTTGTAGCAGAAACGAGACAAGCAATTGTTAGAATCTCATTGTTAGTTGTAGACAGTTTCATAGTCTGCTGTTAAATAATCGTTATATGCAAGGTATTCATTCATCAGAAAAAGACATGGTAAACACGAATGTTTCTCGTTCAAGACACAACGCCTTTAGATAATATGTATGGTTAAAATGATCATGTGTTCGATTGCATCAATAGTTATTGCTTGATTAAACGTCTTCTTAGCAGTTTTTGGTAATTAAAACATTGTTAAGTTCATAAGTTAAGTATTCTGTTTTGTCCCGTATTTTTATGTCTAAATTTATACAATGTCTCATTTTTCTGTTTCAAAAATCTGGTCACCCTACCTTAACTAGAAATAAGAACATGATTACATACTATTCCGATGAAGAACTAGAAAAAGAGGATGGAGAAGGAAATTACATAGAAATCCCAGACGTCATGAAAGAAGTATGAGTCCTATAGATAAAGTATTTAAAGGGATGAAGAAGAAAAGTCTCGAGAAAAAGATTTACTCACTGCATGGATGTTTAAATAGGAAGGTTGAAAGATGAAAGAACTTGACAAACTATTTTCAGTGTGACTCAGGAACAAAGAAATACCGTCACGTTAATACTATACTATTATTATTACTCAGGGAATAATGAATGTGTCGACAACTGTGGGCTCATTGGTTTATTGTCAGTCCTGTGGAAAATGGTTACCAAACATGTTTTGAATCGTACTGAAAAACATCTAAATTTTAATCAGGGTAAGGAATATGTTAGTTCTTGCAGTGTATTTAGCACATTGAACCACACAGATATTTAGAATCAGGAAATTGAAAGGACTAATGAATATGAACTATTGTGTCTAGGAATCATAATTTCGAAAAGCTGTCAATTCGGTCTCTTTGTCAACAGTACTTAAATAGCTTGAACATAAAACTGATCGGCTGTAGCTCATTTTGTAGAGCGTTGGGATAGTAATCGGAAGGTTCTGGGAACGATCCCAGCGGCCGCCTATCCTGACTGAGTTTTTTCAGTGTTTTTCTTCAGTTACACCACGCATCCACAAACTAGGCCCTGACATGCTCTTCCTCAGCCTATTGCAAAGATGAAGTGGAAACGGTTTAATCACATAGGTAGACGAACAAATTGAAAATGGTCGGCAAATATTTAACATTAGAATGTCAGAGAATAGAAGCGAAGTGGGTAAGGACAGCAGTTGGGCGAGATCTATAGGGGAAATAAATGTGAAGGAGGCCTTAATCCAATAATGGGTTGAAAGTGGTTAAATATTATCCGTGTAAGACGGAAGAAAAACGGCCGTTGGGAAGACCGAGACGTCATTGGGATGACAAAAAGGGATCTTCGAGAGGTGAGTCTTCATGATGAAAACTACTTGATCTTGTTCAGGATAAAATCCAACCGCGAACGTTTGTTACTGCGGCGATGAACTTGTGAGTTCGTAAGCCATAGAGTTAATGAATAAAGTAACGAATAAAATGAATAAACGATATACAGCATGTAAGTATGTGTACTGTTAATTTTCTAAAAAAAATTGAAATAGGAAAATAAATGGACAAGAGATAACAATATTAATTATCCCACCCACTCCATCATATTGACACATCTAGTTCACTGATAACAAAACCTGGCAACTATGCTCGAGACACTTCTAACCTAGTTTCACTCTAGCATTCAGATTCACACAACTACATAATAAATCTCTGGATAGTTGTGGTATTTAGGTTTAACTTCGCGTTTGAATTTAGACCAGAAGATTTAAAAATAGCGTTTTTTCTTCTTTCAACACAGGCTACTTTGCCGCATTGACGTGTGATTCCTTTGAGTTTCTTTACCTCGGGGTGGACAGTGGCCAAGTTTGGCTGCCAAACGAACAGATCTTTAAACTCTAGTGCATAGACACGAGGACTTTCGCATCGTTGTGTTTATTGTGCATGTCAAGTTTTGCATTCTCCTTTGAAACTCGTGCTTACTTTAAAGATTAAACAGAAACGCGTTGAACAGATCTCGGAGACCATTTTATGATCCTTTTTCTTCCAACACTACTATTTTTCCTTCCTCTCTCAGCGATATATGTGATTAATGCATAATTTCCGTTATGCATATGTCATAATATAAAGGTAAAGGCAATGCGCACATCCAGTGAACGACACATAGGGGATGTGGACGTAGTGCTGCATATATTCTCGACTTATGGTATAAAAAAAGGTGGGGGTGGTCACTGATCAGTTCCACGCCCCATCACCTTTACCTCCTAAGACCTCCAGAAGGACACTCTGGTACTCAATTTGATATGAGGATGAGTGCATCTCATAGTGCCAAGTATGGAAGTACTTAAGAAAAGTTCCCAGCGTCCTTTCCGGGTTTTGAACCCGGGCAACCCGATTCATAGTGAGATGCGCTATTGCCTGAGCTACGGCCACTCCACATGGTATAAATAATTGGAATAATATGGTATAGGACATAACGAACTGTCAGAAATCAACTCTTGGCGGCTCAAGCAGAGTTCACAATACTTATAAATAAAAAATCGCACTCGAATATGAAAGAGTAAAATCAAGAGTAGTGAAGAAAAAGAAATTAACTAGTGAATAGACAAAACTAAGTTCGCTGTGAAGAACCTGTTTTTTTTCGCAAAAAAAAAAATCTGTATAATGGTTTGTTTTAGGGTTTCTCTACGAGACTATCTTTGCGGCTTTCAAAGAAAATAGAGCCAGCTTCAATTCTTGAACAGAACTTCAGTGAAGGTGGATATTCAGACCCCAGTACTGCCAATTAGATGCTAATATGAGGTCACTCACAGACACGTATTTCGATTCCAAGGTTTTAGAATCTAATGTCCTTCTCTCAGTTCAAGAACCTCCCGAACGGTGTCTAAATACTGAATCCTTAATTCTACACGGTGAACGGGTTCGGCCAATGGCCCGAATTCGAAGCAGACTATCTACCAATCACATTGTACGTAAGAAACATTATTGGTTGACCTTTATTGCAGTGATCAGCTCGGGTGCAAAGAGTACGTTAAACCGAATCCTTTTGTTTCCCCTTCCTGAATGCACAGAGAGGGCGCTCACCCTTCACCCACACTAAGATCATCTTTGGAGATCCTTCCTTCCCGCGTCTATGAGATGGATTGAGGTTGTCGAAGGATGAGATGAATCTTGTGGATTTTATCTCTCTCCGCATCATCTGTTTATACTTTGTTGCTCTGGCTGATGGCCCCGATAATGCGCAATACGAAATGCGAAGGAGGAAGAAAAAGATAATTACACAGCACCTGTTAAAGAAAAGACAGTGAACCTTGTGTGAACACAGATCTCGAAAGTTGCCATCTCATTGATCTTATCACTGTGAAGTTACTCTAACGGTATTGCTAGTGATCTCCAAGTTCAGCGAATCATATAAAGTCCAAAATATGTATGTGTATTACAAAGTTACACCTTTGGACCAAACTGTTTGGATTCCTCATTTATCCAGAGAAAGATTGGTGACAATGTCTGGGCTTACAAGTTTGATCCAAGGGCAGGGGATATTTTTTCTTCCTAAATATACCATTTACCTACCTATAATTTAAAGTTCAATTCAGACGACAGCTCCGTTGTTCTTGGTTGCAAATAAAAAAGGATTATGACTCTGTCCTATTCAGTCTTATAGCATGAATTCTTTTAAATATAGAAAACTAATCTAAAGAAAGGAACAACCTAACAGTTTTAGTGTTACCATATTAAAAATGGCGATATACACCGAGGTCGTTGAACTTAAAATCTGAAACCAGTTTCTCCCCATCTGCGTAGGTGTTCTCAGGACTCGGACAGATTTTTACATAACTTGAGTGATTTAGTTATCATCAAGCGTGATTAATCGATCAACGAAATGTACATTAAGTTTCTAGTTTTACAACCACAGTTGGGTTTGTTGGTCATATTTAAAAAAAAAAGATAATTGATCATTTGACTTTTTTTAAACCTGACTGTCTAATGAAAAAAATTATATAACAGTTACCAAAACTGCTCATTAATACACTCTAACATGTGTGAAAAAGTTGACAGAAAGTGGTAAGTGGAAGTGAAATAGTAAGACAAGATGTGATTAAAAATTGATCCACTTGTGGTATGCCATGATGTTCTTAATGTGTTATAGAAGTGTATTTTTGCAGTGTATCATTGGACTACATGTCACCGCAGTTTATTTCTTTTATAAAAACTAATAAACTAAATCGTTTTACTCGTTAGTGTACCTCAAATAAGTCTTCCACTCTGCCTCTTTAATGAAAAATTAGAGCAACTTAATTAGAAAACTAATGGAACTCCTACTGTTATGTATTTAGAATTACATTATACTTCTACCTGATTAGTGGTAGTTATTCATTGAAGATGACGCTACAATTCCAGATTATTTTGGAAATCATATATAATGTCTGAAGTGATCTTACTTTAGAAATATATATTGATTATACGCTATGGAATACAAATATGGCATGAAGAATATGATTAATTCATGCCATATTTGTATTCCTATCATTGAATTCTCATCAATTCTCAGTATATGGCTTTTCTTTAGATTATGTAGAGATGGAAATAATCACACTTAACCTACCTAAATCAATATTGATTGGTTATTGTATGCAGGAGCCCGCATGGTCAGATTGAGAACCTCATCTCGGCTTTGTGTTAGTAATACTAGTAATAGCAAAAACTTTTAAGTGATAATAATATTAACTATGATAAACGCACCAGTAATGGACACTTTAAGGACATTTTTCACCGTTATGATTTTTTTTTAACAAATACAATTCAAATTAATTGATCAAATGAGAATGTTGCATGTTCTCCATGCTTTCTTGTAGTGATTTCTACCCATTATTTTAATTATCATACACTATTTGAGAGTAAATAACGTTTTTCTTTGTCTAACATTGTTTTTATACCAGTGATGGACACGGAAAGAACTGGATGTTCCGGTAATGGACATACCTTTTAACTCAAAATAATTTAAATAATCATTACTGATGTTCCGAATATGAGTACTAAACAAGATTATATATCAAGTGCTGTTCTTCGATCATCTGATTGTTTCATAGAATTTCAGTAAGTGATCATTCCGAAGATCCTGCGTTCGAAACCAGTTGTCGACCATCTTTACTGAGGTTTTAACAGGGTTTTTTCTCAGTCATACCAGATAAATGGCACCTTCAATTTAGACCTGTCCGACTCCTTCCCGCTTCCTTTCCCCTACCCTATTCCGGCCTGGCCCATAGATTTCTTGTGACCATAAAAATGTGAATTCTAAGTTGTAATGATTAGTGTCTAACACTAAAACAAATCATTTTATCAATGGGCATCCCATCATCCATCATTGAAAAAACGAGACCAAAAATTTCCTGGCAAACTTATGGTCACGAAGAGTAAATAATCATTCTCAACTTGAAATAAAACAACTAACAGAATTATGATTTCGCCCTCGGAGTAACCGAGAGTTTAGGAATCTCAATCTCGCTTTTTGCGCACGTGGTCATGAGTTCAATTTCCGTTGTGAGTTATTGAACGTAGTGGTTCGGAGCTCACTTTACCAAAAACTGTAAGTCTCAAGCTCCTTACAAACTCACAAGCTCGCTTAGGACGTTAATAACATCTCAATCAATCAAGGATTTTGATTTCAACCGGTAATGAATAGTGAGTGTCCAAAACTGGACAAAAACTGACATTGCCGTACCGGTAATGGACACCCTCTGCTTTGCAAAACAGATCTAACAAGTTATAGTTGTTTTGGCCATTTATATGCTTGAAACAAAGACATCTCGTAATACATAATAGTGTAGAACAACTAAAGAATTCGTTATTATAATTACATTAATAAAAAACAAAAGCTCTTACGTTATTCACTTGCTTAACAGAAAGCATGGAATAGATTCGACCATTGAACTAAGTTCAACATCCTGTCAGAAATACCAGATGAAATAAATGACAAGCTAATAATATTTAGTGGCATCAGAACATACTATATTAATTTTTTCTACGTAGTTAAAATGATTCCCGCACTTAAGAAAATCTTATTTTACCAAATTTATCTTCAAGTGTCCATTACTGGTGCTTTTACCTTATACTGTTAACAAAAACGAAGGATCCAATTCACCCTGCAATATTGAATCGGACGTAGCCAAAAGTTAATAACGAAATAAGAATTAGCGAAAGTTAATATGTATTAGTTGATTCTTAAAAACGAAATTAGAACTAGCAAAAGTTATTAAGGTTAATGTAAAGCAACGATCTCCAACAAAAGTTGACAGCACTATCTCCGTATATGTCTAATGTGTTTTTATCGTTGCACGAAATTTCCTTGCTGCTCCTACAAATTCAAGCCTAGAGAGTTCAAACCATAGAGTTAGGAAGAAAATAGAGAGAACATACATGACGTCACATGAAGCCAAATTACGGTTCATCGGCAGCCATCTTGTGTGGCCCCATTAGAGTCGCCTCTATACCAAGTACTGTGAGGATTGCCTTTTTCGATAGCAGGATGAGTGCACCTCAGAGAAGAAATATCAGAAAAGAGGGTCTCTAAATATGGGACCACTTAATATGGCCGAAATGCCTCGTCCCTTCCGTCTCTTGGCTTCATTCCCCTCTCCTACAAAACAACCTAAGGTTCCCTCTATTTATATTCCTAACTCTATGGTTCAAACTTTCAGGGAAGAAAGTTCATAACCAATTCAAGAGCATGATCGATACCGATTTTTAATTTTCGTTTTTGTTCATTGATGAAAGAGTTTCATTGTTATAGGTTTTGATATTCACAAGAACAATGAAACTATTTCAACAATGAAGGAAAACGAAAATAAAAAAAATAGCATCGATCATGCACTTGAATTGGTTATGAACTTTCTTCCCTGAAAGTTTGAAGTCTCTAGGCTTGAATTTGTAGGAGCACCAAGGAAATTTAATGCAACGATAAGAATACATTAGACATAGACGGAGATAGTGCTGCCATCTTTTGTTGGAGATCATTGCTTTACATTATCCTGACCTTAAGTATTAAATGATCCATAAATACGAAATCAGAACTAGCTAAAGTTAATAAATTTTTGTTAATTTTTAAATACGAAATTAGGACTAGCCAAAGTTAATTGCTATTTGATGGTCCATAAATATAAAATGAAAACTAGAGTTAGTTCATAAATACAAAGTCAGCATTAGCCAAAGTTAGTAAGTTGATCCATAAATACATACTGTTTCCGTACCCAGTGCAGCATCAGCCAATCAATATAAAGGAGGTACTGAGCAAAGCTCAGTTGTTCTCTGATTCGCTATGGGTATATTTTATTGCGTCCTTTGAATATGTTACGTGATATGGGACTCGTCAATAGTTATACAAAATGGAGGAGTAATGTCGTATTCACAACAAACAAATTCAAATTGAACCCTTATGAGATATACTTCCTTATTTCAAATACTCCCTACATTAAAATTAACTAAGTCTATGGCTTACGGAACTCGCAAGTTCATCACCGCAGTAACAAATGTTCGCCATTGGATTGCATCCTGGGCAACATCAAGCCAGTTTTCATCACGAACATGTACATCTTGAAGATCTCTTCTAATATTGTCATCCGAACGACGTCTCGGTCTTCCCAACGGTTTCTTTACCTTCGCCTTACATTAAAATAAATTAAAATTTAACGAACCTCATTTTGGCATTTAGTATTCTTCTTCTTCAAATTTTATAATTGATATTTCTCGTTATATAAAATTTTGTAATATGTTATATATTTGTGTGCCAACATAGTTAATATCTAAATGAATAAACACAAGGAAATGGCTAAACACACGAGTTTTCAAACATATTTTTAACATGATGAGTTCGGTTTTACATTACTTAAAATTCTGATGGCCTGAAAGTCTAAATATTAGAATACTACAAACATTTAACTCTGCTAAGCTGCTTGCTTTATGATTTGCCTAATTGCATAATATTTTGCTGAGTTTTCTTGCATTCTGTTCAATGTGAAATTTACAACTGAGATCGCTACTAAATTAATACATAACTAACATTTTATGAATATTTTATTGATTCAGGACTATAACGAGAGGAGGTTCGATAATGTAAAGCGTAGATAAAAAAAAAACACTGGCGTAACAGGCCTACAGGCCCTGAGCCTGCCCCAACGCCATCTGTCCGTGTTTGGTGGAACTACGTCCAGCTGAGTAACGGCTGTGTGGTCAGCACTGCCCGTACCTAACCACGAACAAGCCTATCAGGGGCGTACCAGACCGGAAAGCGTAGATATTTTTTTAAAATGTTACTAAAGAGAGCTCCGATAGAACGGAGACCAGCTTTGGCGATCTTCAGTATTCCTCTCTGCTACTGGAACTAAGAGTGTCTGATATTGAAAAATTTTGGGAAAAGAATCGGGAACAAATCCCGTTTCTGTTTCATTTACGGGAAATTCGGTACCGATATTCCGACAACTTTGAATTTTTTCGAAATGTCGGTAATTCCTGAACACTTGGAAAGTATGAGGAATCGATAAGTTACAAGAACTCAGGAATTCCCGAAAATTTCTTGATTTTCGGGAAATGTTCTTTTTCCGTCCGGACAGAAAGAAAATCCTCCCCGCTATCCTGAACTATCATCCTTATTTAAGAGTAACAGATGTGATATTTAAACTAGTTCATTATTGTTTCGAGGAGTTGGCAGTTCTGTAAACAGTTGTCATTGTTCACGTTCGTTTGTTTGTCGACGGAAACAGTTCATTCTCCTCTGAGTATATACGTGTAAGTGCGTATTCGCCTAAATAAAGCACAAAGTGTTAAGAAGCCAACATGAGGTTGCGCAAAAGTGGTGGGAAAACATGCCAAGGAGGTATTGAACTGAGTTTTGACAGAAAGGCGGATGTCATCATTCTTTACACATTAAAACTTTTTGTTTATAAACTGTAGTAGATGGAAGGTCACAGCTTCATATAGTTTACATAAAATTTGACTGAATGTTTCTTTCACATATTACGCTGATAAGCCGATAGATCACTTAAATAACTTTAAAATTTTAAAATTCAAAACTATGACTTGCTTTGATTAATATAAAACTAGTTCAACCAATTCATTGGTTCTACTATCTTCTGCATTGATAATGACACATCATTCAATCATACTAATACCGGAGTCCATCACTTATGGACATGGCAAATTGATTTCTTGAAAATCACTTCTTAAGATATCCTCTTTGTTCTTGATGAGCTTGAGAAACTAAGCGGCAACGAATCCAGCTGTCGCATATCCTGGCTGTTTTTCCAAGATTTTCCGTCAGTTATACCAGACAAATGTGGGGATGATACTATTCCCTCGCCTACTAGTATCCAACATCCTCTGCTTCACCCTACCCCAGACTGAGCCTGAGATTCGAAAAGGCCAAAATAATAATTCAAATGAGCTGAAGAACATAGAATTTTTGTACACGATCTCCAAACATTTTACATAAATTCAAATTACACGTCCAATTCACCTGTCAAGGTCTTCTGCATTTGTCGATTTTTATTTGTCTCGACAAAGTTTGGGAAAATTTTCAAGAAACATGAATTTGTAGTACTTGTCACATGTCACTTTTACAGTGGTCACTTGTCAACTTGTCAGCTTGTTTTTTCGACAAATCGGCTTTTGAGGTTCATTTGTTTCTCAATTAATGTTGAACTAAGTAAGTACATCTACATTACACATTTGACTCTGCTATTTTCTAGAAAACACTCAGTAACCAGACTTGGTGCTTATGTAGGATGCTAGGTGCTTATCTGTCCTTGTCTTTGTGCAATGTAATATGCCACTGTTCCCTAATCTTGTGTCAGATTTCGGAACTTGCATGCTGTAAATTTTACAGTATATTAACCTGTGCAAAAAGTAAGACATTTAGATGTCTTCTTTGCTCCCATATCTGTCTATATATTAACATTATATTTAGTTCCATATGTGACATGTAAGGTGAATAATATTTATTTTCAATACATTCTTGACTAAAATAAAATTATACCGCATATTTTCCATTGCTTTAATATTTTTTTTAGTATCTGGAGTCCATAATACATGAATACTCCAACAGAGATCTGGTATTACATTGACATGATATCTTTTCGAGTCCAGATAGACTTCTTACTTAATCCGCAAATTACTCAAGATTGCACATACGCATTGTTGAAATGTAATTCACAAATGGCAGCTTTAGATTGAAGATTAAGCCTAAGGCTGGCTATTCATGAACGCTCTAGACGCGTGCTTTGATGCGATTTCGATAATTAACAAATAAGAAATACTTGAATACGTTCTTCAATTGGCTACTCAGGCAAATCGTTAAGCGTCCAGCGAGTTTATGAAAAGCCAGCCTAAATAAACTCCTGAGAAATGCGTGTAGGTTTGGAAGATTTCGGATCACCTTTAGAATAAATCTGAAAATGTAGATAGATGCGAGATATAATATATGTTAATTACATGTTATTGAAATTTAGGACATGTAAGAGCGTTGTCATGCATTATCAGTCGAGTTCAGAATAGTTTCTTGTTATTGCACATCTATCCAGAACAACCGAATAAAGTAGCAATTATTTTTAAGGTGTGCTTTTGAAGATAATTTTTTGTTTGAAAATGCTATCTATCTTCAGTACGAACTGACAGAATTTTCCATCATGAACTAACTCAGGGCATAGTGTTTGGAAACCAATGGATTTCGTTTTTTTTTCGCTTATACGTCAAAGAAAGTTTTATTTGTAATCTCTTCACGAGTAAAGCAAATGTCTGTGTTTGCCCTGCGACCTTATCGTCTACGCGGATAATGTCAACGAAGAGTACGCCTGATTTGTTTTAACTTCATATATTTCACTCGCTACGTGACCGTCTAGACAATTCGTCTCACAAGACTTCTCTTTTGTTTTTGTGATACTATTTACGTTAGTATTACAACGTCAAAGGCAAAGAGAAACAGATGAGCGTTGTTTACTTTTTTTTTTTTTAATGAGAAAATAAGTTAAGTTCTGGCTTACGGCCAGAAAGGGCAGTGATTTTTAGTTGAGAATTATTCCCCCGTCGAGAAAGGTATAAACATTTATTCCAAACACAGGTAAAAGAACTTGTGTTAGTATTAGTCCTCCTACACTTGCGGTCATTTGAATGAGAAATTAACGTACTAAAAATTGGCACGAAGTTTTTCTATTTCTGAACGGAGCACACTAGAAAATGGCGCAATAAAAGTTGTAGAAATGTCCTATATCGAAGTTTCGATATCAACATACCATATTTTATATTTCAATATGATATGGAAATTTCGGTTTTGCCAATATCGAATTTCAATTTATTTTCAATGCCTTTTGGCATCTGAGGCTCAGGTAGGGATAGGGTGGGGGACAGGATGTTGGAAGGTAGGCGACCAGGGCCTATTTTATAGGTACCACCCCAGCATTAACCTGATATGACAGTAAAAACCCTGGAAAAATCTCAGTTAGGATGGTCGGCCGCTGGGATCGATCTCAAGACCTCACGAATGCTAAGCTAGCGCTCTACCACTGAGCCACGGCCGCTCGGTATTGACAATATCGAATGTCAGTTTTCGATATTGGACATTGTAATCGAATAATATACATCGCATATAGATATACAATATCGGCTATTGGTATATCGATGTCCCTATTTCGTTATCGCCAAAGAACGACATCATTATATAGACATATCACATAGCCCCGTCCGCAGCCTACTAGATCCCGTCCTACAAGTAACACTATTTCAAGTGGACACTCACATCTAGAAGAGATATTCATATTTAAAATCAGCATTAAAAAAACTGAATTTGTGTGTAAAATATTGTAGTGGTTAAAGAGAAATATGTGGAGAGTGATATAAAACCATTATATTTTTAAATTGCTGAAACAAATGAAAAGCAAATACACAGTAATGGGTACTGGGTGGAAGGCGCTTCCTTGTGGAGGGTATATTCATCATGGCCGTCATCTTGAAGTCCGCCATATTGAATCTCGATTGACTTTCTTAAATAGGAAGGGGGTCGTGTAATATGTCATTCTGGTCTAGAATTTTACAAGAAATACGTTTCTGAAGTCAGTTTTGCCGTAAATATAATATTGTAAGAGATAAGAGTATGTGGCAAGAACACAATAGCCTAGAAACACATTTCTTCTCGAAATAACGACGGAAATGAAACAAAATGCATACATTTTTTTTTGCTGAGTATAGTGCGCTATCGATATGGATTTGTAAGCATTTGGGTTTCATTTCCGTAGTTATTTCAAGGCAAAATAGGTGTTTCCAGGCTATTGTATCATTACCTCAAGCTAGCGTCACATACTCTTATCTCTCACATTAAATTTACGGCAAAACTGACTTCAGAAACGTATTTCTCGTAAAATTCTAACCCAGAATGACATATTACACAACCCCCTTCCCATTTAAGAAAATCAATTGAGATTCAATATGGCGGACTTCAAGATGGCGGCCATATGGGTCGGTTATTTTGAAGGAAATGGTTCTTTCAATCCACCAAAGACGTATTGACACTGCTCAAGCATAACTGTGTTTGTTTTACATCTATCTCAAATTTACAGGTGTTTGGCGTCTTTTCAATGTTTAAAACAACAGTTTAAATATTACATTGTCGCAAAAGCAATGATCATTTAGCAATGGAGACGATAAACAATTAATTAGTGCTGCTGTTACCGCCCATACAGTTAATTTTTATCTTTATTGTTTAATAAACAATTAACACTTACTTCAGAGGTAAAGAAAATCTATTTGCAATGTTTTGTACCAACGTAACTTGAAACAGTGTTGAATTCAGACATTCTCACAAGGGTTTCTTTAAAAACCAAGAGGTGACTTTATAGAGATACTAAATCTGGCCTTACACAATATATTACGTGACATATGGGTTGGATGTTATTTGTGAAGAGAAGCGGGATATTGTTTGGTACCTTTTGTCCTTTTCTTGGTAATAGTTCACGAGACGCATTCACAGTGATTCCAGCTCAATATATCATTGTTGAACTTAGAGACAATGATATCATGACTCGACATATCTATATTTTTATCATAGCTCGAATTCAATAGGATGATATACCACCACACATAGTAAAAGATGGTTTAAACATTGTAAATTACTCTCTACATATCATATACTGGGAAGATGTCACACATGACTTTGCATAGATAAGTATTGAACTTTCATGCTCTTACTGACAAAAGTAAGAGAAGCATACACAACGGATATATGGGCCCTTAAAACTCACCTACCGAAATGTGCATCTTACCCCACACATCAGTGCAAGATCATGTCAACTCATTTTGGGGGAGATGCCCAATACATTACAATAAGGTAAAATATCATAACAATGAACTTAAAAAGAGAAACTTCATGGCTGCATTATCTAATGACTAAAATACATGCACAAGTATGGAAGTATTTGGACCAGTTCAGAAAATATTTGTTACAATGTCATCGCCTTGACGACATCTGCTTGAGAGAGCAGATCTCTCTTCCTTATGAGATACTTCAATGTAATGCAGCAATGACTACGTTTTGTGTGAAATAAGATAATAATTATTTAACATATAACATACATTCTATTGAACACGAACAGAGCAGCTGTAGCTCGGTTAGTAGAGCGTTGTTTTCGGACTCGATAGGTCCTGGGTTCGATCCCCGTGGCGGCCATCCTGATAGAGGTTTATCTAGATTATCCTCAGTAACACAAGGTTAATGCTGAGGTGGTGATTCTATAATAGGCCCTGGGGGCATTTTTCCTACTCCCCACTCCTGTTCTTCTCTCAGCAATAGTTGCCTGAATGCAATAAATGACATTTAAATTCTATTGTACCCGTACGTAGAGTAGCAGTTATAAATGTCCTTCCGTGACTACATTCTATTGAAGAACAAAAGTTCAAAGAAATAAGTGTCTAACCAGAAAACAATGAAAATAGTCTTATTTAATTCATTATTTTGATAATGGATATCCGTCCCCACCTTCGAGGTAAGACGCCAGATCACCTGTTTCCCGCCTCACACATGACTTCTTTGTGGTACCGTCTAAGCAATTACTTCTCATTTAAAATTACCCAACTCTATAACAGGATGGGATTCCTGCACCTGGGGCATGGTGCCTAGGATCAGTGACTTTTAAAAATATATATATATTAACCTCAATTGGTACACCGAACGTATGCAAACAGAAAATGAATATCTTATTTCGGTAGTATTCCTCGTACGCGATTGCTCGCTTGTGAGTGACGTCAGCCGCCTGAGCGGAAGTAAGAGAATCGATAGTTAGCCAAAGTCGAACATTTTCCTCGATCGACTAGTTCGATCAATCAGATCATCAGTAGGACATGAATCGCCATGTTACGGAAAGTAATTTGCATAATAAAGACAACGAAATAAGAGTGGCAAAAAGTGTCGTTGCACTGACGATTTATGCAAATAAAGAACCGATACGGTGCAAAATGTCGACGGACTTAATCGAATAACCGAAGCGCTCTGAGGGACAAGGAGTATACCAGAGAAGTGTATCGTGACGGCGGTTGGTCATAACGATGGTAAGGTACATGTGCCACGAGCCGAAACACGTTGTTCTCATTATAGCATCGTAGATTATTCGAATCCCTTTGCTGCATAGTTAGTGGGAGTGCTTGCAAAGTAAGTTACGCCCAAGGAAGAGCTGATTAAATAAGGGACTTAAACGAGCGGTGATGACAGGTAACCCAAGTTTATTTTTTTTGAAGTAGTCGTCGTTAAGTTTCACAGCAAGTAGTTGCGGTGTTGGAGTCTAGTTTGGAGATCGTTGCAAATTGTTGGCTAGCACTCTTAAATACTGGCCAATACTTCAGCAGTTCATAGTCAGTCAGTTGGTTGGTGCAAAGTAATACAAGGGAACATCAACATACCCTGATGTGGGTTAGGCAGCGAGCGGTAGTTGCATGGGAAAACGAATCTGCCGTGTAGCAACAGTCTCATCCTCACGGAAGCTATTTGATGTGCTTCACACCTTTTCCAACATATATGTAAAGTAGGATGCCTACAATTGGGAGTAGGACGAAGTATTTGTGCATCGAATATTTACCTATTCACCGGTGCCAGTGAAGCCTGGATCTGTTTGGTCGGCGAACCACGAAGTGGGGAACAGATAATCTGATCATCTTACAAGCTGTGATATAGTTGCGAGACGAAAACAGTGCAAGCTAACCTGGTGACCTAACCTATATGAAAGGGATCGCGTTCCGTATATTGCCATTCTGTGGAGTGGTCCAGGCTTAGAAACGAATGTTGTTATACTCAGCAATAGTGGTTTGAAAACGCGGAAGAACTGTTGTGCAAGTTTGAAGTGCATTGTCCTTGATTAGTGTTGGCATTTATAACAGGCTGTAGTATGCAGACCCGGTCACGTTCGGTCTGAGAGAAATTTGTTAGCCGCAGCGAGGTATTCCATGTAACCAATTCCCATCTTATGTCGAGACGCTTCATTGAGCGTAGTTCTTGTAACACAGAGGTTGCGAAGTAAAAAAAAAAGGAAGAAAAAAATAAAATATAGTACATAGAAGATCAATCCCGAATATTTCATTATTCTGACATTAAAAGGTGTTAATATTTCAAGAGCCTCAGTTTTCGACGAGGTCACAGCAAAGAATGTAAATAGTGAGTGTTCGAGTAGTATGTAAATGAGAATTATATTGACCAGATTGACTCCATTATCAATGTATCAGGTGTTCTCTTAGTAGAAACGTGGTTATTCCAAACAACACTGTTTGTCATATTGCCCTATGTCAGAGGCAAACGTTACACGAAATAACACTAGTAAAGTGTATATCAAGCTGTTTTAATGTTAATCGTCGCAGTACATTCTTCATATCTCGAAGTAGAATATAGACAAAGCCCAGTGTTGTCCCATGAGGTAGCGTTGCTGACGAACGGGTTGTTTTAGGTCTTATTGGTTTGAATTTAGGAGTTGAAGGCGTTAGCCAGTCTCAGTGGTTGTCAGATATTCCTTACTAGTCGTCACCTGTCCTTTTGCATGACTCTTACGGTGATTCAGGTCTGTGCTAGTTTAAGGAGGTTATTTGAGATTTGGTTCCACTCCATTTGAGAGGGAAAAAAAAATATTTCTTTAGAGTCATTTGAGTTGAAAGAACGAGAAAGGGTAAGGAGCTTTAGAGCTTGCCATTCATTCTGGGCACTAGATTTGTTTCAAGTCATTTAGTTATTTTTAAGTATATTGAAGAAATCTATAGTTTATATTGTAACAAGTTAAGAAAGAAGTTCAGAATTTCGGGTGCTATATATGGCATGTGACTATTTAACGCATGTAATTTTTTTTAAATGTCAGTTTCACGCGTGTTGGAGCACTCCTTGCCATATTAATTTCAGTTGATATTTATGATTGTATTGAATTCAATGTTTTGTACGCAAAGCCTTATGTGTATGTGTCCATAGAATGAGTAACTTGGAATGCTTGTCAAAATATGTTAATGTTACCAGTATGTATGAAAGTTTGAAGTTTTTCCACAAAAGAGGAATCCATATTTGAAACTGTAAAACATAGTTCTCAAACTAACTTCGCAGTCAATTAACCTCACGAATATATTTTTATACTAAAACGCTTATCAATTTAATGTGATGAAGTTTTATAAGAGAATAAAAGTAACATAGCAATCTTATTCAATAAAGCATACTTCATTGTCTTACAATTCGCTATACAAACGTAGCAATAAGGTATTCCAATCTGCTAAATATTGTCATTCTAACTAGAATAGTCGCATTTACATGTCTAATCCACTTCCTTTTCAGCAGCGTGAGTTGTGTGCGAGTATCTTGTTTCCGAATTATCGCTGCGGGACGTTTTGTCGTGCATTTCCGTTCTTTTGAGGAAGTAAGTATTTTCGCACTCACAGTTGTCGACGTCATCAGGTCGTCTAATTGTTATTTTTCAGTGAAGGTGTTGGGAACGTAGCTTTTCGAGGTACAAACGTAGCTTCTGCTCCACAACTGTTTTATTTTCATCACGTCTCACGGTCCTAATCTGTACCCAATTCGCTCCGTACTCGTCACGGCCCATTTGGTTCAGAAGGAGGCTTGGCAGAACATAGGATATTTTCCCAGTCCAGAAAACCGTGTCTATTCTGTACCTGGCGTTCGGACAGGAACAGGGTTACCGTTAAACATTCTCAGTGGCCGTCATAACCTGTCAGAGAACCCAACGGTCATATATTGGCTTCCGAAGCAGGGACTCGAGAGGAAAGCGAGCGGGTTCATATTCATTTTATCCGTCACATAGAAGTGAAGCCCGGAAGTTTGAGCAAGTTAATTTCATAGATTTTGTTAAGCTAAACGAGCATAGGACGGATTCCAAAGTAGAACACTGCTTTTGTACGCCCAGGAAACGTGAGAGTCGGAGATTAAGTAAGCCGGTAAGTGTACCAGATTGGGACGGCAAAATAATGGAAGGAAAGAGAGGTCGAAAGCGAACTTCCTCAATAGCCCCACAAACAAACTTTGAAGAGGAGACAAGTTGTTGCCGCGATGAAAGGGCATCAACGGAGTCGCTCCAGTGCAAAGGATGTGACAGATGGTTCCATATTTCGTGTGTCGGCGTCACCCTCGAACATTGGATGAAACAGGATGAAATAGAAGAGGGGGTAGCACGCGATGAAGAATTGTGGGCGTGTCAAGAATGCTGTCAAACGCAGGAAGGCAAAAACCAACAAGCGCCAAAAGTTACTTTAGAAGACATCTTTGTACTAGTGAAAAACTGTACCCAACGAATGGAAGACATCGAGAAGAGCATAAGAGATGGGAGAACAGAAGCAAGGGAAGAAATCGAAGAAGTTAAGAGTAGAGTAGAGAATAGCGAGCGGCATGTGGGTGAACAAATCGCAAGGCTTGGAGAAGAATGTCGAAGCAGATGGCAGCAAGAGCAACAAGCGCGTAACGAACTGGCAGTCCAGATAAAGGAGCAGCAGGAAGCTATGGAGAACAGATTGACGCAGAGAATTGAAGAAACGAAACAGGATGTCTTACATATTACCGACAATACGCTGCAAACCGCTAAAGAGGAACTTAGGAAGGAGTCGAGAGAAGATATTTCGGAAGTAGAAAAGAAAATTACACAAATGAAGTGTGAGCATGAGGAAACCACTCAGGATTTAAAGAGGCGACTAACCACTTTGGAGGCTACAGTGAGTATGTCTGTGGAAACAAAAGAATCGTTGAGGATACCTGGGAGTCTACATGAAGGTAATTTGCAGACCCAGGCTAACTTGGCAGGTCTAGTAAATACCACAGGAGGACCCATTGAATTGAGAAGTCCGTTAGGAGGAAGAGACTATAATGGATGTTGTCTCCTACGGCGGCCTGAGCGAGCAGACAGCGACACTACGTGTCACTGCGAAATGGCAAGTAGGATGTCCATCCAAGGAGGTGACGTTAGACGTGGCAGAGGCCTAGGAAACGTCACGCCACCGATGCCAGAACCCCCGAGGCAAGAAATTTTATGTACGAGGGACAGACGATTTGTACGGAATTATCCTGGTCGCCACCGAAGGTTATGTCCGCAGCAGGCTATAAATTCATCATATGAAAGAAAAGATCGAGAAATGAGCGAGGAGGAAAGCGGATACTCCGGGACCAGTACGTGTAGCTCTTTTTCACCACGAGAAGATTCTGAGGAACTAGAGCGTGGAGCGAGACGTCACGTGGACCCTCGAAGGCGCCGCCAGGGCCGAGGAAGAGATTCACGTGAAAGATTACGAGAAGATAGACGCCGGTATAGTACTGGGGAACGTCACAATATGAGCGTGCGGTTACGCTTAGCCGAGCTGAAGTCATTCACAACGTACTCGGCCTCGAAGAATGATATCTCAGCAAAATCGTTT
>JAGDQP010004577.1:63412-84100 GCA_022664845.1 Lepisma saccharinum | reverse complement strand
TTTTTTTTTTTTTTTTTTTTTTTAATCTTGTAGTTTATATTACAAGAATTAGAATTTTGTTTAAAATGTTTGAAGATTACTGTCTGAAGAGTAAACATATAGGCGTAAGCCTAATTCTAGTGCTCACAAACATAATTGAATCTGTAATTCTGACAATCATTGCAGAATTTTTTTTAAAAAAGTAGATACTAATTATTTATATTTAAAATATTGTAAATGTTATGAATTTCGTATATATATACCACAAACACAAAGGAAAGCCGGGAGGGCAATTTAAGGTAAAATTATGATAAGAAAAAAGGGATTACTTACATCTTGTTGTTCTACAGGTGAACAGACACACACTAACACTTATAAGTACGGAAATCTTGGATATTTCGGTGATTTCACCTTCTTCATGCTGTGAGAGTAACAAAAACACGCGTGATTAAAATAAAGACAGACGACAGTGGCGCCACATAGCGGACGACGCATCGAGAATAGTTGACTATTATATAGCGCATGGATTTGTGTAGCGTTGAAAAATTGGCATCTGTACAGCGTGTAAGTTCGGGAGGGAATTGTGGTAGAAAAAATGTTGAAAATACAGGCAGATGGGTGTTTTAGAAAGTGGCGTCTCATGGATTTGGAATTTGGTAGTTCACAACCAAAAAGCAACGTGGAATACTTTTAAAAGCAAGAAAAATCATCGTTCTGTAGCGTGAAAGCATTTGAAGAGTACATGAAACGAGGGAAGAATGTACAAGAAAAATTATTTCCTGTAGTACGCATTTTAAAATCTATTTCTCCCCTTCACTCTCATGTATTTTATATTCTAAATACCGTTACTTTTGGATTGAAACTTCCCTCGCAGTTAGCTGCCATTGTTTAGTATCTGTTAGGAGTGTAAATTCATTTTTTAAATGGACCCTTCTTTCTCTATACTCCTCATTTCTCATTGTTCTAAATAGAGAATAGAACTATGGATTTCCGTAACTGACTTACAACTATGAATTGGGTTAAGAAAAAAGAACACAAAAAGTACGTTGTTGGACTGCATAGGAATCTATTCTGGATCTCTCGACCAATCTTTCCGAATGAAAAATATAGATTCAAAACCTCTACAGTGCTGAGACGAATGTTTCTCAGTGCAGTTTCCAAGAGAATAAGACAATTGAAAATTGACGGGCAAACTGTCTCACTTCACAGTCAATATACAAAAGGAAAAATAGTAAGAAATTATATTCTGTATATTCTTCGTAAATTTATTTGTATATGAAGTCCATTGTTCTGTTTTTTGTTAGCAGATTTTTCAATAATTTTTGGTTGAAGTCCTGCATCCTTACCAAGTGTTTTTCAACGGAGAGTGTTGAGACGATCTTGTTTCATCGTATCTCTTCGCAAAGTTTTGTAGAGAAACATCTTTCTGCTTCTGAAGTAGTCATCGGAGGTGTTACCATGATTTTGAGAAGCCTAGTTCACTCTTGGAATGAAGCCTGTAGACCATTTCCATAAAAGAGTTGCAAAATTGGAATCGCACCCTTAGCATTTCAAAATTCTTCTCTGTTAATTATTTCTTCAAATTTTGTTCCAAAAGCGTTTTCCATCGGAAACACCTCAACTTTTCACAGTACATTGTCAGGGAAGGTCTTTTCAGAAGAAGGGAACTTCACAATCTAGAAGTTAAGGTGCTACGAAGTGACTGAAAAACTGAAAGCAATCCAATCATTTGTACTAAAATAGTGTCACCGACACATTTCCTTCGCAACAACATTTTTGTTTTCTTCCCTGAACAGAGATTCTTCTGCTGCAGCCAAGTGCGTATCCAGAATTTCGTTTTAGAGGGGTCTACTTGAGATCCAGCATTCGTAGGTGTATGAAATGTATATAACTACGCCTAAATTTATACCAATTTTCCTTCAAAATCTGAATTTCGGAGTGTCCAATGTCCAGTCTCTCTGAACCCTTCTCCTATCTGCGACATCCTGTTCATCTAATTCGTCCAGAGCTTTTTGAACTTGCTCCCGAAAGCGCTTGAAATTAGCATCTAGTTGTAACGAATGTGTTCACTACTATGAGACACAAAAGCCTGCAAGTTTATTATGCACTGAAATGCATTCAAAAATACATTTTACAAAATACTATCTATTTCTATTGATAAATATTTTATGAGCAAACAAACGAATCGCTTTTTTAAAAATCCCTTCAATCTCTCAAATGACACACTCAAGAAACTAATGGTTGATTACTGGTTAACAATATTGCAAACCGGACGAAACTGTTCATTGCTCTTCATTAATACTGTGTAACTGCTACTGTAACTCAAACAGCTTTATGTAGTAGAAATGCAATAAAATGTTAAATTTAAGCTATTAACTTGTTTGTGGATTAAAGATTTGTTGTGTAGCTAGGCATGCGGTAATGTAATGAAAGTTTATCCTTGCTTTGCCAGAGCATTTGATTACATTTTAAGCCCGAGAACGGGTGGAAAATGAAAGGGAGAGTTAGCAACTATGATGACTGCTGTGTTTATGCTATCTCCGTTCTCGCAGCCCTTGTGAACGCCGAGGTCCAAGTAAGGCCTAACGCCACTTAACCGTATTTGGGGTAATGCGTTCACAGCAGATGTGTGAACACGAAACGAATTGGATAGTATCTACAACTGGACAAAGGAATTGTATGTCTATGGCTGCATGCATAGCAACTTAAAATATGGTAATTTCTTTAACTCTCGGTAAGTAAATAATCTGAGACGATATATATAAATTAATAATAATAATAATTGAACTTCTAAAATAGTTGGCAGTTCACATGATCTTGTGACCGTCAAGAAGCGACGCCACTGGTTTTAGAGTTATTGAAGGTTAAGGCCAGGATACATTTTCGCGTTTAAACCACGAACAAAGGCGCCATCCCATAGACGGCGTGTTGAGGTGCTGGTCATAGGGGGTAGAATATGTATTATGGCAACCAGGAAAGATAGATCAAAATTAGTGTTTTGAGGTTCGGTATGTGAGGAAATTGGGGCATCCGGTTTGTTGATAGTACAGAAGTGACGAGGTTATTAATACGAATGTGGAGAGCATCACCTGTTTCCCCCACATAAAAGGCATCACAGAACTTGTAGGTTAGGATGTATATAACATTAGGGGTGTGGCATGTACCCCTGGGATTTAGGGTGTACCGGCCATTAGCAGTATTGATAGTTACCGTGGGAGAAGTGATGAAAATGGAGCAGGTCCTACATCTGGGTCTCTTGCATGTATGGGCGCCGGTTTGGAGTGGTGGTGAGGAAGGATTCGTACGGACCAATATGTCCCTAAGGTTATGGGGATGCTGAAAAACTAATCTCGGTTTGGTGGGGAATACTGATCTTGTGTCTGGATCAGATTGGAGAATGTGAAAATAAGAGGGTAGAATTTGTTTGACCTTAGTTAGTTTAGGATGGAACTGGGTGACTAGAGCCGCTGGGTTGGGCGACACCGGGTTAGGATTAGTGTTGGAAGTTTGAGAAGGTTGAATGTGTGAGGATGCACGGCGAATCTGTTTGGTTACAAGGTTAGATGGGTAACCTCGGTTGACTAGAGCCTCCTGGAGGCGTTGGTTGTACGTTTCGGTAGCAGAGGTGCTGGAATTCAGGCGTTGTCCTCTGAGGGCAAGAGAGAAAGAAATCGCTTTCTTGGTGTGGTAAGGATGGGAACTTGAGTAGTGTAAATACTGCATACGGTTGGTATGTTTTATGTGAACGGAAGTGGTGAGGGTGTTGTCTAAAGTGATATCCACGTCAAGGAATGTGACTTTTATTAGAGACTGACCAAGTGAACTGGATAACACGGAATTGGTTCAGCTGTTCTAGGAATGTGTTGAGAATGGTTTCAACATGAGTCCATAGCATCATGATATCATCCAAGAATCTTACCCAGAGTAGTAGGGTCAAAGGTTGAGTTTGCAGGAATTCATGTTCAAGTTTGCCCATAAACAGCGATTGGCATAAGAAGGTGCCCTTCTCGTACCCATGGCTGTGTCTCGGATCTGAAGGTAGTGTTTGTCGTCAAAGGTGAAACTGTTACATGTTAGAACTAGGTTGGCCAGGTTAAGAAGAAAAGCTGTGGTTGAGCTATGAGGTTTGGGTCTTTGGTTAAGGAAGAATTCCAAAGCTGCTAAGCAAAGAGCATGAGGAATGTTGGTATTCTTTGTCGCGTCTCTTCGGAACCATTTTTCTTGAAATTCTTGATCTAAAGGACAAACCGCTTCAGTCGTAAATCATCATTTCCGACCCACTGTACAGCTGCTGAAGAATGGAAAACGTTAGTGCCAAACTTTAAATGACAGGAATGAACTTCCCCCTTCTCCTCTTCTCTCTCCTTTACAGACCGTTCCTTCTTATTTTGAAAAAGCACAGTTAGGCTTTTACTTGCGGTAGAGAGAGGAGCGCTTGAAGTACGGCAACGTCGGGAACACTGGTATAAGGCACGTGGTTCATAATGGGGGAAAGTTCAGGTCATCTGATAAGAAAAGGTGATTGTACTATGTGAGACAGAGAATATAGAAGGAGGTAACATCTATGGTACAAAGCAGTATGTCAGAAGGAAGAGACAGTAATTACGGATGATTTCTAATAGGTGATGAACATGTGGTTGAAGGAAGGAGTCAACAAGGGCGGAAATGCGTTCGGTAGGAGAATTATAGCTAGCTACAATGGGTCTGCCTGGGTTACCCGGTTCACGGATCTTCGGTAATAAGTAAAAAGGTCGGAGTATGACTACTTGGGTTAGATACTTTATGGACATTTCAGATATGCCCTCACGAGGACAATTAGCGGTAATGAAATAGGAAATTTTCTGTTGGTGGGTGTAGGTTAGGTCAGTGGCAGTGGGTTTATAGGTGCTGGGATCAGATAGTTGACGGTACACCTCCTGGAGGTAGTCAGCTTTGTCTAAGATTACTGTAGTCGATTCCCGTCCCTAGGTGTAAGTAATCCATCCCTTTTCCTTATATATATATATATATATATATATATATATATATAGTGGCAATGGTTGTAATTTGGCTCAAAAGACATTTTTGTTTTCATTATACTCATTGTATTATAGATACAACATATTCTCTACCTCTGGAAAATAATTGAGTGGTTCAGTGGGAAATTGTCATATCCCCAACCTGTCATTAAAGAGGTTTTTCTCTTCCTTAGCAATATGCACCTTTGTCATCTATGAACATGCTCAGAAATTATTAGCGATTTGCCGCAATTTGCTTTCATATGATCGAAATTTTCATTTGTAGCAATGAGTGTTAGTGTAAAAGCGGTTAGATATCTGAAACTACTTTTACAGGATTATGTCGTCTTTCCTTTCGGTGACTCATTCGTTTTTGGTTCGTTCAGGTAAAATACACTATAGCGAAGACCGGGTCTGCGGAGTCGATACACAGAAGCTTCGACTTCAACACCTAAATTTTTAATACTAGATTCCGACTGCTATAAAATCTATAATATATATTTCTACATTAATTGATAGACGTAACATACAATGCATTTAATCACTGTCAAGGAGAATCATCAGGCTATTTTTAGATCCTTAGAAAGCAAATATTAAGCTTGTTATTTAAAATTTCATTGTGACTTACAAGATAGTGGAAGATATAAGTAAAATATAGCACCTCGTGCCTAGAAATAATTTAATATTATCGACGCACGATTATTATAATGTAAATAATCCCCCTGCAGCAGTATGATTGTTATAATGTAAATGAAAATAGTTTTTTATTTATTTAAAGTATGTATATATAACTTAGATACATCATGTGGTAGCCATTTTACACTAGGAGATAGGAGAAAAAATAAGAACAGAAATACTATGATATGAACAAAATAAAATTTATTAGATATAAGAAAATACAATAGATATTATATTGATATTAAGATAATTCCCTTTCGCAAAATATCAGAGGTAGTTTTGTGAAGGTAAAAGTCAGAAGAGATAGTCAGTGAGTGATAAAATATGGAAAGTCTGATTAAAAATGATTTGTTGTTTAAGTTGTGATGTAAAAGTATTGCTTGTAACTGTTATTATCTCCCGAGACATAACTTAAACAAGAGAAGAATATAATTTGTGCGGACGTTACCATTCATAGTGTTTAAAGGAAGATACCCACACAGCACAATCACGTTAAATAAACGTTTATTCGACTTTTTCTTAAATGTTTAATAAACGTTGAGTTTTGGTTCAATTTACGTTGATTCCACGTTTATACAACTATCGGATTAATATTCTAAGAAATGCTGATTGAACGTTGAATCTGACGTTTAATAAACGTTTTAAAGACGGTGAATTAAACCTTTTCTGCAACTTTATTTTGGCATTGACGTTGATTCAACGTTATAAAACGTTGAATAAACGTCTACTCAATGTTTAATCAACGCTACACAACGTTTAGAGAGAAGCAAAATTCAACCTTAAAGAAAATTTCCGTATCTTTCCCAAAAATCCCTACTTACAACGAATATTTGAATCTGTGAAGATGAACAGAATAATATAAGTTTCCCAGACCGAAGCCTAGTACTTCAGTGTTCAATACGATACAATTTTAGGGTTGATTCCAGCAAAAAATCCTTTGATTATATAGGATTTTACATATCGTACTGAACATTGAAATACTAGTCTGAGAAACTTATATTATTCTGTTCACCTGCACAGATTTAAATATTCGTTATAAGTAGGGATTTTGGGGAAAAGGTATGAAATTTATCCGGAAAGTTAAATTTGACTTCTCTCCAAACGTGACCCATGACGTGACAATCAAACAATAAGGGGTTTGATTCCCGGTGGGAGAAGTTGAAACAATTTTACCTGGGGGGGGGTCAAGGGTGTTTCGTCAGTCACGCCAGACAAATGCCGGGATGGTACATACAAAATGGTCCCTGGGCTAGTAGTTTCCAGCATTCTCCCCCACCCCCACCCTATCTGCGCCTGAGCCCAAGATGCCTGAAGGCCATAAATCTTCAAATTCAACTCCGCACAAAATGCACACACAAAACTGTTTCCTTCATCCGAACCAAAAGATAGAAAATCCTAGACGGTTGCGAGAACTCGTTTTTAAATGGGAACCCATTCTCTAATCCAGACTCTTTTGGGAGGATGAGAGGTAATCCCTGCTTCGTATTCAATGGGTCCCGGGTTCGATTCCCGGGGGAGACAAACAAAGTTCAGAGCCCACGGTAAACATGTTGATCCCATCCTTATTACATATTCATCCGATGGAAAGCAATGGCAAACCGCCATCGGTTCACGTGCCCAGGAACCTTACTTAGGGCACAACACACAACCCCGTCATCACATAAATAAATAATTAAACTTGAGAGAATGGTTAAAAACTGAATATTGGTCACCTTCACCCCATTCTGCGATAGTTTTACCGGTGGCCGGAAACCGGTGCTATACATTATTAACATTAATTCCAGTTAACAACCATAATGGCCAGGTACTGGTTCCACGCCAAACTTTTGCACAAATCCCGCCACGCAATAACTGCCTGCTATAATATTCAATAAACATATTTTTTTCTACTGTGATTACCAATGTTTCCTCTTTCAGCGTGTGTGCATCTATCTATGGCTAACACCTGTATGTTATTTTTAAAAGCTTCATCGATACATAACTGCGCTTCCTCTACCTACCCACATAGCAGAGTACGTCCCTGGGACGTCCCATTTAGATCCCATTTCCGTCAGAATGGTCCTGCTCCCATAGCGATGTCCTAAGGACGTCCGTGGGATAACTCTGTGGGCAATACACACAGTTCATCCCGTATGGAGGTCCCCTGGATGTCCCCCGGAAAGCCGTTCGGGATTACCTACCTGGAATTTCTATAAATTAAATCGACCTTACTATTATTATTATTTAATTAATTATAACTATACGAAGGATATGCCTTCGTATAGTTATACGAAGGATTAATTATAACTATACGTCCCATGGATGTAAACGGGACTTAAACAGGACGTCCTACGGACGTCCCGATATCCTGCCAAGAGATCCGTCAGATATCCCTGGGACGTCATTTTGCTATGTGGGTACTAACGATGTAGACAATGGATATTGAATGTATGTGTTCAACACTGAATAACTGAGTTTCACACAATTTGAAACAGTCAATGAGAATGCAGCCTGCTTCTGAACAACGAAACGATTTAGTAGAAACATGAGTTGCACGATCCTCTCATCAGAAGCCTTATTTATTTACTTTCAAGACTCCAGTGGATGGAAACTGGTACCGTCACCCTAATATGAATATATCCATAACCACACTGGAGGGAAACAATACCTGGCAACGTAAATGAGTTGCTATTTGACTTTTTTTCTGTCCCTCTTCCATTTTAAATTTAAATTTTATTTATGGCTTTTAGGCATATTTGTGACAGACAGTCTAGCATAGGTAAAAGGACGTGGGATCGAAGCCGGCAAGGACCTACTTTGAAGAAACCGTTCTGGTAATAGGAGGGCAGGCTGCTCGGAGTGAACCCAGGAGAACCTTCGAAATGTGAAATAATACTCTACCAACAGGGCTATGGTTGCTTAGTTGATCTCGCTACTACTCTTCGATTATACTTTTCACACTTTCACCAACCTGTACAAAAGCAAGTTTTTTTCTCGTGTACAAAGACAATTTAATAGCATTATTTACATAACCAATAAGCTGCTTCTGTACTATCTGTAACCTAACACCATAGAATGGACCAGTTCTCTACACTCTTCGCGACTGATTTCCAGGTATCTTCTTCATGCGACAGATATTATAATGCATGCAACATCTTGCTCGTTATACATCGTGTATAAGTGCATTTTGCTACTGAAATATAGCGTATTGAAAGTACATCTCCTTAATCACTTGATCCTGTTTACTACTGATTTCCTCTAATTGGCGAAAACTTAAACTGATAAAACATAGGAAAATAAGATTATAATCACATGATGTCATTCCCTTTTCTTTCATCCTTTCTCAAACTAAACCGCCTTCCGGCTCCTCCACACCGTTGGAGTTAAGTCAGCAGACAAACAAAGAAGAAACTCCTTCCGTTAAGGCTTGAGAACAAAAGACAAACGCATAGCGTAGGCATTGTATGGATGTCAAATAGAAGTGCATTTCCATCAAGAAACAATTATATAACACCTAGTGAAGTTTAAGCATAAAACTATCACGGAAAATTGTGTTTCTGTAGATTAGAAAAACTCACAAACATTCAACGTTGTGCTTTCCACCATTTTAGAAGGTTTAAGAGCACAATTTGAATTTAACGTTTAATACTAGTCATTCTTTAAACGTTTATTAAATTACGTTGATAAAACGTATAATTCAACGTCACGAAATACAACGTTGTCAAAATTCAACGTTTATAAAACATTAATTCAACATTGTGTGCTGTGTGGGTAAGGTTTGAAAGTTTACGGTGAGTAGAGAAAATTATTAGTTGAATGTACGAAAGAATGTCAGTTTTTGATAGTGCTTAATATAAACTCAAATGAAAAGAAAAGTGGATTTAATCGATTCAGTATCTTTGAAAATGGAAATATATAATTGCATTTTTATTATCCCCAATAAATCAATAACTACCCAGATAGCATAGCAAACTTGCAGTAAGTTTTCTACAATATTGGCATTTCAAGTCTCCAAACTTGCTACAAACCTTTCGGGACAAATTTGCTAGAAACCTTGTTTTTAAAAACGTTAGTAGATCAACATTAGGCCTGTAGCGAGAAAAGATTTCAGTCTACATTGCGATTCGAACTCACAGCCTTCAGATTTATTTGTTGTCCACCACTCTACTGATTACTCCACGTGCCCTTCCGCTGAACGAAGTACATTTTACTAGTCCTTTTGTGATCCGAAAACAGTTTCTGGAATAAAGGTTTTTATGTAGACTTTAATTCCAAACTGGGAAAGCTTATTGATCCTGTGATAGAGTAGAACTATGAAGAAGGATGATTCGTGGTTTTTCACAAGCGAGTCACCTCTAGAATATTATAATGATGTGTACTTTTCTGTAAGGTCTATGACATTCTCAAACAAACTGGCTGCCAATTTCTCAGATAGCACGCTAGTTTAAATCAAGTTTCTACTAGCCTTGATTCTCCCTTAAACTAAAAGTATTTTTTTTTTTGTTGGATTACTAACTGGAACACCGGGGTTTAAAAAAAAAATCCTAACGTAACCAATGGTTGGTGTTCTTTATACAATTTGAAAATGCGTATACTGTACTCTAAGTACAAAAAGACGTTACTGTACAGTATTTTAAAAAATAAAATATCACCCTGCCAGGAATCGAACCTGGGTCCCCGCAGTAGCTTTCCGATATGTTAGCCACAACACTATATGTACCAGCTGCCAGTTTGTCACTTGTCACTGTTCTTTATGCAGACACGCCCACGAGTCAAAAACTGACTACGTTTTTTACGGTATACTTTCTTTCCCGAATGAGTCGTAACAATTCAACTTAATTATTCCTTTCTTTCATTATACGCAGACCAGAAAAGCAGCATGCCATCGACCCGAGCTAGTACTGTAATTTATTCTTCACACAGCGTGTTCAAGAAAGATGTGTGAGTGAGAGAGAGAGAGAGAGAGAGGAAGAGACTGAGATACCCAGAAAAAATATTGCTTGTTCCTTTAGAGAGAGAGGAAAACTTCCCACCTAATTAAAAAAATTCACTTGGACGTTAACAGCTTACAATATGTGATAGATCAAACCTCAAACAAACTTTGATACGCAAAGTTCGTAATCCCAAATTTACAGCAAGCACACTTTGATGCGCCAAGTTTGTAGTCCCAAGTTTGCAGGAAGCTTTGATGCGGTAAGTTTACCACTGTAAGCGAAAAACAAGGCTAGTACAAACTTGTCGTAAACTAGCATGTTGTCTGGGTTACCGTTACAAGTATGCAGCTTCTTCGTGCAGGGGCGTCTGTAGGATTTTGCAGAGCAATGTATGCATAAGATTTGAAGAGTAAACAAGGATTTCTTTTCCGCTATTTTCCTAGTAAATGCATATTTGAAGTATAGGTCTAAATTTGTCATATTTCCATGCTTACTGCTAAGTTTTATCATGAAATATGAATCCGTTATCGTCAAAAATTTATATTTCTAGGCAAATTAGATTTGTCACAAACAAATGGAAACTTCCTCTGAAGTAAGATGTTGAAATATTAAAAAGGTCACGATGCGCTGAAGACTAAACGAATGCTAATTAGTACTTACCGGCGTTGATGAGTAGTCTTTAAATGGTGGAATGTTTTTTAACTTCTAACGTTTCGAGAGCTAATACTGATCTCATGATCATAGAAAGAAAACGCCCAGGTGTTTGTTGTAAGAAGTATAGAAGGAAGTGAAATAAGGATAAAGGAAACAAGGAAAAGAAAAACACTGGTACTTAACGTGTCTTGCACTTCTATAAAGGTGAAACAGTGGAGCCAGATACGTGATTGATGAAGGGGTTAAAATCGACATGGTAAATAACCAAAGATGAAACACTGCGTCTGTTGGTTAAATTGCTGTTACGCAAGGTATCTTGTGAATCAGTGTTAACAAATGTGAAGAAAACAAATCAGTGTTAGAAGTTTCATGAGTATGTAGTACTGTGTGGTTAACCTAACCATGACAATGGACAGTACTTGGGGAGGGGCTTAGGGACGAGACCAGAACTGGGAGAGTATATTTTCTAGACAAGGTGATCACGCTTTATGTAGACATCCAAGGTCTCTGTTAAGAACAGGTTGTTCGGAAATAATGATACAAGCCTCCGCACGCTCCAAAAACTCAGTTTATGGCCTCTTCAAACATTTATGCAATGAGAATCACAGTATTAAATCCGCACACTTCCTATACAAAGCGAAAAATCACATAGACCATTTTGTAAGTGAGGTTTGCTTTATTATTTAAATAATAATCATAAATATGTTAACACAGACCGTGGATGTCTACATATGGCGTGGTCACTTTTTTAGAAAGCATACTCTCCCACCCCTGGTTCCGTCCCTAAGCCACCCTTTCCCAAAGTATATGTCCCATCGCACCCTACTTCCACCAAATTTCTCAAATTGACGTTATTTACCTCTAAACAATAGCAAACAATGTTTGCGGTGAGCGACTCAATTATTGATGCATGTCCTGTGTATTTACTGTTGGACTCTTCCGCCATCACATAGAGTTCTTCCTTTATTACACGTCTCTGCCACCACTCTTTTCTTTTGTAATTAGCGTTTCACCTTTTTCCGTCGAAACTTAGTCCTTTGGGTCTGATTCCTTAATATCGCTCTTTCTGGTATACATTTTCTTGGTTCCTTTATAATTTTTCTACGTATTTTCGATTCATCTATCACATTAATTCTGTTTTTCTTTGAAATCTTGTAAGAATCTTCTAATCCTTACAGAAGCTTATGTTAGTTCTGTTCTCTGTAATTTTAGCTACATTTTGTAGAGACATCATCATTTGCAAACTACTGGAGCACTTTCGTTCAGGTCTTCCTTCTTTTTGTTCAAGAGGGTATGACTATCAGCTGGCATTTCTGAAGAAGTTTCACTCCTGCTTCAGTTCTTGATGGATGTAACTGAATTAATAAGTAAGCTACGCTAACCACTAGACCAACGGGGTGGTTCATTTTTTTAAATATATATATGAACAATTAATTATCTTAGTTTAATTCTTTTGCATTCTTAAGCATGACAACCACATTCGCCGAAAGTGTTGGCTAATGTTATGTGAAACTAACTAGTTACTTCAGCACTAGTCCTGCTTGTTTCATTAGTAATTTACTTCAATCACGTTCTGATTTTCGAAGGCTTTTGAAGGCATGATTTAATAAGTTTCAAGAAATATAGCTTGAAATGTGTTATTTGTTCTACTAGGTGTTTCCATCTTTTAGCTTCACAACCACCGAATTAGAATTAAAACTATGTCCAAGCTTTCACATAATCTTTGTAACCGGTAATTTTATTCTGAAAAGAAGAAATGGTCTTAATGAGGATCACTTAAATTTCTAGTCATATTAACCATGCCCTTACCCTCTGTTAGCAAATAAAGTAATCTAAACAAGAAAGCTTATTACCATCTGCTATGAATAAAGCGCAATAAACGAACTACTATATTTGTAACCTTTCAAATCTAATTATTTTTATTCCTGACCAAAATATCAGGAACTCTAGTGTATGATGATTCAAAATCAATCTTCTACTCTGAGAAAATCCCTTTGCACCTTCATTAAATAGTTCTGTAGGGGAACGTTATTTCTTAATGACCAGGCATTGATTTGATGTCAGTCTGAGCAGCCTTAACAAAACAAAAAGAGACTATTTACAAAAATTGAAGAAACTTCTTAAATTCTCCAGCGATTTCAGAACAACAATATCCAATAACTCTGCTGAGTTTTATTGTACGAGCTCACCTTCTTCCACTTCAGTACAAATCTTTAATGAGTAATCAAAGAAGTAACTTAGGTAACCAGTGCTAACACTGGAAACTTTAAAACTTCTACGCCAACCAACAGGAGTACAGAATCTAATTTAACCCGAAAATTTAAGCAAGTTAATTTATTAACGCGTAACTAGTAAGTAAGTCTCTTAGATGGAAACAGAAGATTGTGTCTAGTACAAGAAATCAATACAGAGTATTGCAAGTTAACTTTAATTCTGTAATGAAGTTAAGGAATAAGCAAACAGAAGAAACTTTACATCTAATACACTCAAAGAGAATGAAAAACAGCGGAAACTTTTATACAGAAACTGTAATCAAAATATAGATCTTATACAGTGCACATAATTGAAAATAATATACTGTAAGATTTTATAGCTGAAAGAATTAACACACAGTAATAAAGCACATTAAAAAATGTTATATTGGCGAATCCCTAAAGTTTCTGTAAATATTGATATTTAGGATTCCAAGCATCTGCCAGTTCTTTTGATGGTTAGAAGCATGCATGCAGGAAGGATGTAATTCACAAAACAGAATGCATTTTATTCAATTAGCATGATTATTTCTCGAGTAACAATACAGCAACACTAATACAATTTTTATCTCAACAGTCATTTAGGAATATAATGTGGATTCTTCATCAGTATTTGTACACTACATTATAAATTGTTTTTAACTGTATGAATGTTGACTGCTTTGCGGCTGAAATATAGTCATTACTAATGAAGATTAATTCAGGTACATCGTGCGTTATCACTAAATATTTGTATTTTAAATAATCCAAAAAATTCTTGGAAATTAACTGGTAGCAAAATTAGTCTTTTTAAAAATATTTCTTCTTGCAATGTCTTTGGTAAGTTCCACAGGTTTATCCTTGAAGTACCTACATGAAATAAATGTTGAAGTTTAGTGAATAAGAAAAACAGAAAAGATAGACATTATTATTAGCACACTAAAACCCAAAGTTGGACACCCCTTTACCTAGCAGGACTAATTCAGAGAGGGAGAAGCTACTATGTATTGTCCATAGGGAAGTCTTACACTTAATATCGTATTGGCCTTCGTAAATCGAATAGGTCAGTAACGTGTGAATAATCACAGGTGTCCGACTTAGAAGGTACACCCAGGGGTGTAGCGGTGCTAGGAAATCTTAGCTTGGGCACACTGGTTAAACAAACCATATGCCACATATCTCCTATTGAAAAATCAGCAACTGAAGTAATTCCTTCATATGTCATTGCGTCGTCAGAACTGCAATACCCACTATAAATGCAAAATATGAATGAAAAAATACTGTTTTCTGGACTACAATTTAGAGCTGCCAAATACGTTTTCAAGCCAGTAATATTTGTTGCTTAGAAGCACTTTTCGTAACCATTCGTTATAAAAGCAATTAGTTTTCTTACAAAATAATAATAATAATAATAATAATAATAATAATAATAATAATAAATAAAAATAAATGAAAAATAAAATGCCAGAACTACATAGCGGGTTATGAAACCACATAGGGAGTATTGCAATTCTGACGACGATTGGCTGCATTCGTAAAAGAACTACAAGGGACATATAAATGAGAAAATATTTCTTCGATCGTTTGGGCGTCCTCTCCCTTAGCTCGGCGTACCGTGCGGGAACACCACTTGAAGAGCTATTTTGACCCCAATTAAATTCACATCTTGGTCTCTTCCCTCAAAAACCAAGTCTCTCAGTTACTTCCGACGAGCAGAACTAAAGCCCATAACTGGCACATCTAGTTAAAATCACTAAAAGTTTGATGAATTTAAGCAGATTTATGATTTTACTCCCAAAATCAAATATGTTTCTTCGTATTTTTTCTGACTATGGTTTGCCAATAAGGATGGTTAATAGTAGCATCAGCAGCAGCAAATAGGATAAATTTAGTAGCAACTGCATTATTACTATTATTTCTATGTTACAAAAGTATATGTATTTTCCTAAATAACACGAACAAACCATTCATGAAACAAGAGACTTAATTTTTTTCCAATTGCACTACTGCGTACACCCTTGGGCTCAGACACGATAAAAACCATGAACCTAATTCAAGATCGCTGAGTTCCATGATAATTGCGATTTTCTTACAAAATGAAGTACTTGAGCAGCGTCAATTTATAGATTTTATAACTTTCTTTGACATGATGATTTTTCATTATCATCACCACTACAAGTACTATGCTAAAAGCAAGCTAAGCCCTTTCAATTCATCCTGACCCACCTTTCTTTTTTGTCCCAGCATCCTATTTCTCTCTCTTAATACTGTTAAGGAGTTGAATATGTCCTCAACCATACCTTCAATTGCATTTCTCAGTATGCAATCTCTGCGCAGCCAATGTCCTAACAAGTTTTTTATTTATTCTATATTGTCTCTGGTATCCTTCCTTTCTCACTTACCCTCTTCAGCACTTATTCATCAAACATCATCTGTGTCCAGCTGATTCTTTTCATTCTTCTCCGTGTCCACATTTCAAACGCTTCCAATTTTCTTACTCCACTCCTTCGTAGAGTCCACGTTTCTGCTTCAAACAACACAGTGCTCCATACAAAACATTTAACCAGTCACTTCCTCAACTATTTGTTCATCGACCCGCAGAATAAATTTGTATAATCAATCTTCTGGTTAATATTCGTAGAAGAATCTTCGTTGAGTCCGCTATTAGGTTGATGGTTTGGTAATCTTCAATTCTTCTTGTATTCTTTTCCATGGCTGGTTGTTAAAAAAAAAGTAGCTTGGCCATCTCCTGAATCGAAATTTTCGTTGCAGAGCCGTACATTTCATTTTTTCTTCCTTCCTTAGGATTGTTATAAATTCAATCGGAATAGCATCCGCAACCTTTGCTTTACTATTTTTCATCTCACTAAGAACCTTCTTATTTTTTTCTCTGAGTATCCATCCTTTATCATAATAACTTACTTCTTTTATACTTAATATATGTGTGGCCCTAGGACGTTTGATACAGGACTTCTAAACATTTTTTTAATCGATCAAATATACCTTTTCGATCACCATTTTTGTCCTCCAATAACCACACAGATCTACTTCACTTTCTTCCAAGTCCCATCGTTTTTCCTTCCTTGTACATCAGATTATACCTTCCTGTTCTTTCCAAGTTTTCTATTTTATTACATTGCTTAGTCAGCCATCTCTTCGAAGATCATTTTTTAGCTTCCTGTACGTCTTTTTACCTTCTTTTGTACCTATACACTACCGCTTTCTTCTACCATTCATTTTCTTCAACATTCCTTCTTTTACCCACTGTTTCTTAATTCTTTTCTCTTGTTGGTATCCTATTACTCCTTCTGCTTCATCCGTTAGTACTTTCTACTGAACTTGAGTAATTTTCTTCGAACTTTTCCCAAAGTTCTCTTTTATTTCCTCGTTTTTAAGCTTCTCCAGTGCTTATTTTCTCATTGCTATATTTCTTCTACCTATATTATTTAGTTTTATGTCTACCTCCGGTAAGACCAAATTATGGTCAAAGTGAATATTAGCTTCAGGCAGAATCTTCATATTACTCAACAGTTTCTAAACCTGTCCTGAATTAGAACATAGTCGATCTGCAACTCTGTTGTCTGGGCGTATCCACGTATATCTTCTTCTTTTACGCTGTTTACACCACGTGTTTTCCATCATTAAATGTTAATTTTAAAAGTCAAATCACCTCTGCCCTTTGGATTCTAAGTGCTCCGTGGCACGGTAGAGGTTACTGGTACAAGATTTGTCATCATCGATATGGAGCTTTATGTTCTCGAGAGGAGAATCGTTTTCACAGGTTTGAAAATTAATTATTTTCCAAGCTGATTTGCACTTATGTGAATTATTTGTATGTTTGTGGTAATTTTGACGCTTTGCTTCTTTGATTACTTTTCTACATATTGATTTGTATTTTTTTTTTTTTTTTTTTGTAATATTGTAGAAGCGATTGATTACATATCAATTTTGTTTTTAGGTTTCTTAAATTTTGATTAGATGTTCTAATTCGTTTCTTGATCCATGGTTCCTTTGCTTGTTTAACTATAGTTTTAGATTTGATAGGGAAGGCTGACGCAAATAAAATTTTTAATTTACCCAACTAGTTGTTAAACACATCATCAACTGTTTCGAATTCAGATTCTGACCAATCTTCTTCCTCAAGAACATTTACGAAAGTACGCGTACTATTGTCGTCTTCGTTGAATATTCTTCTTTGAATACGAACGTGATTAGTTTTATCATACCTTTCGAAGAAATTATAGCCCACTACAAGTTGTCCTAAATTGTAATTCTATACCGTTGTATGAGTAGGAGTTAGGAGATAAGTTAGATAGAATATGATCTATAAAACTATTAAAATCTCTGAAGAAATGGGTGACAGGATCGAAAGTAGCGTGGATATTAAACGATTTAATTAAATTAAGAAGTATTTAACTTTTGCTGTTTTGTTTACCTATGTCGACATTGACATCACCGCCCATAATTATTTGAGAATAATCCCTATTTAGCGTGTTAAGGGATAATTCGAAATTAGTTATAAACAGTTGAAAATCCGAATCTGGAGTCCGGTACATTATTATTATTATAATTTTGCTGGACTATTCAGACACTTCAATGGCTGCAAACTCAAAATGTTTTTCTATACAATTGATTTTACGCGCTCCACATAATCTCGACCTATGGCACAAACTGAGCTGGGGTGGTCAGTCCCACGGTCAACCGCCTTTACCTCCCAAGGTGACTAGGAATACCAGACACACTCTGGTACTCAATTTGATAGTAGGCTGAGTGCACTCCAGACATGGAAATACTGCGAGAAAAGTCTTCAGTGTCCTTGCCGGGATTTGAACCTGGGCCACCCGATTGGTAGAGAGACGCGCTACCGTTTGACTCTTGGCACATCGAACTGAGAAGATACTTATCAGGATGGTCGGCATCAGAATTCGAAGACACTACTCACTGCTAATTCGAAGTAATCAACTTTTGCCACTAGAGAACAAATGCTAGATTATAAAACTTGAATGCTTTAAAAGACTATCCTTTTTCTGTGGTTTTCAATTGTGGCTTCCTTTTAAAAACATTATTAATCCTGGCAGGCATAATATTAATAGTAGTTTAGGGAGACAGATTTATTAATCGTCGCGGGTGAGAGGGAGTAAATGTCAAACTATATTTCCTACTATAACATATTTAATTTGAATCTATACTCTTTAGTTTATGCCTATCAGATTCTGTTATGTTTTTCAAATATTCTTAGAGGCAAACATTAATTACTATGGTGGCCTTAAATCTGAATATTGCAACTACAGATGTGACCCTCAATACACTGTACATAGAATAGCTTAAAATATTAATTTTACCTTCTCCTGCTCCTCGGTTGTATTCCTTAGAAGAAGAATGTCATTGCAAATGGAATAGGAATTTTCGCTCGGTACAATCACAAAAGTTCTCTTAAACGCTCTACGGATTGAATCGTTCTTGGATTGCTCTACAAAAGTACCACATACAGAAATTGTCACACCGTAGCTCTAGGAAAGAAATAAAAATTATTGTTTGTAAAGTTACAAAAGTAATTAGAAACACAATAAACTAATAATTTGAACAATGTTTAAGTTTGCCGGTAAACTCAGGTGGCCCCTTTCGGATTACGAAAAGTGAACTTTCAGCTGATTTATAAGAATTTTCAAATACACCAGACCAGGGTCCTTCCGCGTAAAATCATCCAACACTGGTTGCATCACTACTTTAGAAAATTCTTATTTTTGTACATGACTTCCTGTATGCCTGAGGATATTACAACAACTTTTGAAAAAAAAAAAAAATGGGATGCGCTTATTTCTTCCTAGGCGACCATGTTTCTAACATGGCGGATGGCAATTTTTACTCCTGCGGGAACCTTAATATCTCGAAAAGCAGAAGAGCTAGAGAGATGAATCATAAACCGTTGTGTAGCTCCTCAAGTGTACTTTGAAGATTTGAAAATACCTTTTCTCGAAAATATTTTCTTATTGGTGTAGTAGGTTCTACATCGGGTTCGAATCATTAATAATCACAAAGGCCGAGACGATATTCTAAAGTAATACCGTATGCTCTCTAAACTCAGAAAGTCACAGGAAATAACTATCAAGCAATTGTACCTATAACTTAGGCAATCCACTTATTATCGATATAGATATCCAGGTTTATTACCTTATATCACTAATTACTAGTTAATTCAGAATAACTTATGTGTACATGAATATTCAAATGTCGCGCGCTTCCTCCAGAGCCAATCACATAATATATATATATATATATATATATATATATAATTATATGCACATATGATACCCAAAAGAATCACAATATTATATTTCTTGATTTCCTTAAAGATGTCTTCCTAATAAAGAACAAGTATACTACAATGTCAATAAAAAGCAGTACTTTGATCCTAAACTTTGAATCAAGTACATATAAAGATGCTCATAAAACATTGCTCTTTTTATCATCTATCAGAAATGAACTCCTTTAGTCTAAAATTTAGGCTGAAAAATGAGCAACGAATTATATAAAATTGGACTTTAAAACCAATTGTTTTTCTGTAAGGTAGTTGAATATATGGCTGCAATTTTTTGTAATATTCAGCATCGTAGTTCAGCTAAACTCCGTCCAGCATCTTTTCCCACGAACCTGATTTTATTGACTTCAAGGTATGACACACACATGAATAGTAATTTTACCCGCCTAGCAATATATATATATATATGGCCGGGAAACCGGGACTGTCGTCCCAAAAGGCTTCTGCCACTAACTGGGAGGAGATCCCTTAATTCCTCTTGCTAAGACTTAAGGGAACCGACCGGGGTAGACGCCTAATGTCCAATCCATACGTTCACGTCGTGGGGCCTGTTAGTACCCAAGCAACTGCTTGGCGAACGAACATGCATGGGTTGCTCACCAACCCGCATTAGCTGACAGCGTGGTGAGTCAAATGTCAGCACCCCTCCTTTCTTTACATATGATGGTACAAGCAAGGAAACAGCCTCGGAGGTCCTCATTGCCCGGAGGACGGAATGCAGCTGGCAACAGCAGCGGTCAGTCCTGCAGGAAGTCAGAGGGTCAAAATGCCCAGGTTTGGACTGTAGACTGCCAGGACACCGAAATCAAGCGTTTTTCAGGAGCTACATGGATGAGGATATCAGCAGACCGAGATATGTGGAAAGAAAAGGGGGAGGCCTTCATCCAGCAGTGGATAGAAAACGGCTGAATATGATG
>JAGDQP010004577.1:34540-63012 GCA_022664845.1 Lepisma saccharinum | reverse complement strand
TATTATCTGTGTGCTTATTTGAACGCTATATTTACACCACTGGATGTATTCTAACAAATTTTGGCACTCTTTGCACAATTTTTATTCACGGTCTTTTAGGTAACTTTGCATCAGGGCGGAGGTTTATTATGGTTTTCCAATCAGATAGGTTATATTCTAAATCAAACAATTTTTGCCAAGCTTCTCGGAAGCAGCTAAACACTAGAACTGAAATAAGGAACAAAGTAAATATGTAGATTTTTTCAAGACAATATAGAACGATGTACTTACTGAGTAGTTTAAAAGATCAACTGAAAATTGCAGCTTGTCATGTAAAGTTTTGGGGAACTGCTGTAACATAGTCGCTATGTCTTTGTTGCCTACACAGATTTTTCTTAGAACCATGTCTGGAGGTATTTTCAACAAATTTCGATTATATATCTTGTATATACGAGTCCTATAAAAATAAAAATGAATGAATAAACAGATATTTACAGCTATTTTGTTTCTGTTATGTATTTTCACTAATTCAGCACAAACTATTGATATATCAACATAAAATATTATTTTTTAAACTACACAAATGGTTTCATTCCACCTTACTTATTTTCTTTCCCAGTATTTTTTTAATATTCTCAAAGTTATATATGTACAAGAAAATTGAATTGAATTGAATTGTACTGCGTTCAGAGAGGTATTATTGGATATACCTCATGTTTTATACCATATGATAATATTGGATATTACCATATGGTATAAAACATGTCAACATGGCATTTTTTCTATTACAAATATTGACATATATTCATATGGCTACTAAAACAATATATGAAACCTTATGTAAAAGAAAAAATGCCCAAGAAAGTCACAATCATTACAACTTCCCAGAACACTTACAATATAACACTGCAACTGAATTACGTACATGCCAATAGAAGGTAATCTGAGCGAACTTTGTAGAATCAAGTTATTCTACATAATAATAACTGACTTACCAGGCCTTAAGAAAATCTTTATTAACTGAATGTCTTATAAGTACTCTTTCCATGAAATGTCTGAAAAGGCGCACAATATTTAACACTTACTGGGTAAAAAAAAAAAAAAACTTGAATGTATGAATCCTTAACTGCAGAGAATACGATTGACTGAAGCGGATGCAGGATTTTACTAGAAGCTAGTTAGCACAGAAATTTTGTTCCTCGCGCCACCCCATGCTGAGTGCAGCTGTAAATAAAGTTACAGTAAAAAAATCTCTCTCGTCAAGTGGACATTTTGTAATTGAATTGAATTGAATTTATTTATGTCCTTTAGCCATCTAAGGCTAAAGCCGGGATAAAGAGAAGATGCCAGGAAGGAGTCGGTCAGGGCTTAAGTTGAAGGTACTATCATGGCATTTGCCTGATATGACTGAGGAAAAACCCTGGAAAAACTCAGTGAGGATATATAATCATAAGACAATGGTCAAAATGCAATTAAATATGTATATCAATAAACAACAACCACTATAATTAATCTTCCATCAAGAAATGATATATTGTGTTTTCCCCATGTTCATCTATAGACCTACCTCCTCGCAAGCTTCTACTAGTATAATACATCAATATTACTTGGTAGTGTTATTATGCTCTACTAAAAACTAAAACACCCGCGTAAGAGCTAGTTGAAGTCGTTTAATATTAGTCTCGTTTTGTCCCCTTCATTTTGAGATTCATATCCTTATGCAAAGTTGAAGAGGAGTTATCACTTCGTTTCTCCGCTGCGAATCTTGGTCATATCTAATAAATGACTGATGTTGCAGAGTGTGTTTTGCATGTAAGTACTAGCACGTACAGAAGATGATCTGTTTATGCAGTTATACGCACTGGAAAGTGACTAAATACTATTTATTTTAGCAAACAAGACTACAGGCTAAATACTGGTAACTATAAACGCTATCTGACGTGAATCTTTTCTATAAGGGGCAATCAACTGAAACCCGTTCGTTCCATGTATTATTGGTATAGTGTGAAGGAGGATATTGTTTGTTTAATAGTGTGTAATGGCTAATGTCCCTGTGTGTTGGGTGTAGGAATGTTGTTGATACGTGTTTCCGTTTTGCAGGTATAACGAGTGAAAGATGGCGTTCAAGATCCCCAATCCGTCCAAAGAGGACTAGCGTGCCGTCATCCAGTTTCTGAGTGCCGAAGGTTGTCAACCAGCTGAAGTGTTCCGGCGTATGAAAGACGTGTATGGTGATGCATGCGTCTCCAAAATAACACTGGTGGACTGGGCGAGAATGTTTCGGAAGGGGCGTGAACAAACCACTGAGTATCCCCGTCCTGGTCAAGCCCATGTTGTTGCCACAGAAGACACGCATGAAAAGGTGAATGCGGCTATAGCTGCGGATAGACGCATTACTATTCAATCCATAGCAAACGGGTTAAACATGAGTTATGGTACTGCTCACAAAATTGTGAAAGATCTGGGGTATCATAAAGTGTGCGCGCAGTGGATCCCCAGGGTGTTGACGGAGGACCAAAAGTTGGAGCGTATGGGTTTCGCCATTGAACATTTATCCCGTTACTATTTGGAAGGTAACGACTTCTTGCTGCGCATTGTTGCTGAGGATGAAACTTGGTGCCATCATTTTGAACCGAGTTCAAAGGCTTCCAGTATGCAGTGGAAACACCCCTCATCTCCACCTCCCAAAAAGTTCAAGACGCAACCGTCTGCGGGGAAAATTATGGTGTCTGTGTTCTTTGATTGCCATGGACCATTATTGCTCGACTTCAAGGAACCAGAACAGTCCATCAACGCCGCACGCTACTGTCAGACCTTGACACAGTTACGGAGAGCCATCAAAAACAAAAGGCCTGGTTTATTGACCGCTGGAGTCATTGTGTTGCATGACAACGCGCGTCCACACGTTGCAAACCAAGTGCAGGATTTGTTTCAACGATTCAAGTGGGAAATGTTGCGACAACCACCCTACAGCCCTGACCTTTCACCTTGTGACTTTCACATCTTTGGGCCTCTAAAGAAGGCATTGAAAGGTCAGAGATTTCAGTCTGACGCTGAGGTTCAGGACGCTGTTCGTGATTGGTGATAGTCAGCCGTCCAAATTTTACATGGACGGCATTTGTAAGTTAGTGACACAGTGGGACAAGTGTCTCAACGCTCATGGTGACTTCTTCTGAACGATATTTTTACTGCATGCTAACCATAGACGTCTCTAGATAGTGTACAAGTTTCCGCTCGAAATAAAATTTATTTCATGAATTATGACCACTGAACGGGTTTCAGTTGATCCCCCCTCGTATTACACACAGACGACTACAACCAGTTCTCTCTATTCTTCTTCTTTTACCAATAAAAGTGTTGTAAACTACCTAACACACTTCATCATTGTAAAATTGAGTTTATCCACAACACTTCCTCCTAAACTCAATTTTTACTCATACCAACTTTGTTTCTCCAAAACTCAAACTGGTTTCTTTCACGAGATTTTGTTAGCAAATCAGCTAATTGATCTGTTCTAATATGTTTTAGCTCCAAGTCCCCATCAAGAAAACGCTCCCTCACAAAGTAGTAACGCACTTGCACATGTTTGGTTCTCTTGTGACACTCGCGATTTTTGGCTAATTTTACAGTACTTGCATTGTCCACATATAATACAGGCAATTTTTGCATTAAGGACAATTCTCCAGTAAACGTTTTAACCACACAAGTTCCTTTCCTCCCTCGCCAGCAGCAATAATTTCCGCTTCAGTTGTGGACAGCGCAACAGACGGCTGCAGGTGACTTGACCAGGAATTTGCTCCATCGGCGTACATTGAGATAACACCTCTTGTTGAACGTCGAATGCTGACATCACCTGCGAAGTCAACATCACTGTTCACTTTTAACTGATTACCATTTCTTTTGAACATAATCCCCAAATCACTAGTTCCACGTAAGTACCTAAAAATACGTTTTACTCATTCCAGTGGGCTTGTGTTGGATTTTCCATGGCATGAGGTTCTTTCACAGCGAAAGCTATGTCCGGTCGTAGGGGGTAAAATGTAGAGTATGGCTACTAGGAAAAATAGATCAAAATTGGTGTTGTGGGACTCGGTGTGTAAGGAGACTGGAGTATCCGGTCTTTTCATCTTCAGAATGTTCGACCTTAGATGGGCTACGCTATACATGAAGCAAAGATTGATATCGTTCCAGATTAATCTGTGTTTACATCAACATCTAACAGCTTAAAACATCACATTCTACGGGTGAATTTATAAGTTCTGGTATGGCTGAAAAGCCTCTCCACATATCATAACCCATCTTCACTAGTTAATAATGGCTGCTGAGTTGGAGAGAATGGGATTCTGCAAACTACCCCTATAAATGGACCTTTGTTTCTTATTGACCGCTTGAAAGGTATGATGGAAAACATGGCAGGAAAAGATGCAATTGCCTGAAGAATAAAGTAACATGCTGCTCGTTTTGTAAATATATGACTGAAAACTGCAGCAACATTTTCACAAAGCAAACTACATAGTTAGAATTCTATGTGTGATATTGTTTTCTTAAAAGTTTTCTACTTTTGGTCTTTGTTGTCAATACTGCTTATTTCATTATAGAAATACTGCTCAAATACATTCAGTGTATTTCTAACTTGGTTGCTTAACACGTTGCTAAAATCAATATTGGTTGTAAGTCATAGTAAGTCAGTGCTGGAATGAATACTATGCGGTACCTGTGTGATCATTTTATATGCGATATTGAATACTATCTAACTTTAATTACCTAGTAAGTTGAACTCATTTCATTACCTAGTAGGTTAAACATGAGGCTATTTCTTGATGTTTATAGTTCAATTTAGATTTTATTAAATATGTATGCTAAAATATAGTAACCTTTTATAACAATCCTTTAATTAGCCAACACTATCATTGCAAAATACAGATACATGTTGTTGTTGTTGGCAAGGGTGTGTATCTCTCAAATGGACTGCCTGGCGGAATAACAACGTCACTTTTATGTGATAGGGCTACTAATAACAACAACATTATGAAGAGAGGCTCCCAGCTAGAATTTGTGCACACATCGCATACAGGTTTGAAATAAATCTGCCAAAACTAGAATTTCTGCACATTGGTATGCTGGTAGAACGGCCATATTGAATTTGGTCGCTATTTTGGAAATGGACCACGTAACAGGTTGACGACATCGATCTTCAAGGTGTCTATGACTAGGTTGATAATAATCAAAAGATAAACTCTCCGCTAAGATTTTTGCACACGGACCTCACACCAGCCCCTGGACTAAAGTGGTTTGCAGAGAAAACTTAGGATTTCCTTTTGAATCGTTTACAAAAGTGTATTGGGCTCTAGAGGAAAATTGAATAAATATGTTTTTACGTTGTCGTAACTACTTTCCTTCTGGGACGGGTTAAAAGTTTTCAACACTCCCTCGCATGTGTGTAAGTGAAGTCTTCGTGCACATGTATATATTTTCAATAACGTAGGTAACATTTTTTTCTACCGCATGTTAGTCACTCCTCGACACCTATCTATCTTTTTCTTAATTTCTCCGATGTACCATGCCTTTGGCGAAACGTTGCCACTATTTTTATTTGTGTTATAAGTTTGTGTTCACCCATTTGGATATCTTTAGAAAGTAACTCTTTTTTATACGTATTTAATGAGATGACCCGGGCAGGTGTGTCAAAATGTACAATTTATAAGCATTTTCTTTGAGCAAATAGCTGTCTAGCCGAAATTGACCATATTTGTTTCCACAATTTCCAGTTTTCTAAAAGCTGCTCTTGCGCAGTGAGTCTACTTTCTATGTGAGTATAATTTCCTTGTTGCCGAAACAAAATTTCTTCACGGCTCGTAAAAGTCACTGTTACTCACAATTCTGTATTTGCACATATATCAATACATATACAATTAATACTCTCAGCACGAAAGTATCCAATATCAACATCTTTAAACTCCTAAACTCCACAGCCTTAAATCCATAACAACAATTACAATTACACAACAAAATAAAGGCACACCTATCTTTCTACTTTATTAATCGTACCCTAATCTTATTTTAAACATTTTCCTGTTTTATCCCTACAATCTGCGTTCTCTTACCTCTTTTCCATTATTCACATATTTCTCCACATTTCCTACAGTCACTCTGAGCCTCCTACGCGTTATATTCCATTAGCCTCTCTTACCTAAATTCCAATGAATTCAATTAAACTGTCTAAATAAAGGCATGTTTACCATACAGAGCACACTATTATAATCTATAATTAACCTTATAAAGTAAGTAAGCAAGGTTCAACATTTCGAAATGACAAAATTAGATTCGTTTTGATAGGCCTAGCGAAATCTGATTGAAAGAAATATTAAGAGGTGAATAACGATCCTTGCTTTATAAAGTTATTATTTCAATTGAACTGTGTTTATGGCTTTTAGCTACCTTAGGGTCAGATTGCGATAGGGTAGAGGAGATGGATATGGAAAAGCCAGGGCCTAGTCTAAGGGTACCTCTCGGAATTATACAGCCGTGACTGAGGAAAAACCCTGGAAGAACTCAAACAGGATGACTGGTTGTTACATTTTAACCCAGAACCTTCCCAATGCTAAGTTAACGCTCTACTAAATGAGGTAAGACCGGTCAGTTACATTGTCCATACATTCATATCCGTAGTTTTCTTATCTGGTTACTTACACATAGTTACAGTCTGCTACTAAAGAAAATATGGCCTTCTCCATGTACAAGTTCGACAATAGATCTCTGTGTTCTGAATCGTACAGCTGAAAGAATTGTTCCAAAAAGTTCTCGCCAAAGTTTATCACTTCGAATTCACCGGAACCAAAGAAAAATCTCTGTGATTTCGGAAGAATATAATTTTTTACTGCAGTATCAGTACTGCTATTTACACTTGCTACATGTGGCCACTCAGAACACTTCGGTGTCGTTTTCCTTGTGATAAATTCGTGTACTATTTCCATATCAGTTTCTTTACACTTATCGGTCGCAACCCAAGGAGAATCATCGTTTGATAAATCAATTAAAGGCACATCAGGTTTTGGTTTCGGGTTCTTTTCACTGTAATGTTCCAACATCATGATTTCTTCATCGTCCTTATCATTAACATTTGAAGTTTCAGATTGATCTGTGGAAATTGTATTTGATTCAGTTTGATTTCTTGGTACGTCGCCTATCCTTAGTAGCTCCCTTAATATCCTCTTCGATTTCCTTTCTTCCATTTTCTTCTCCTTAGCCTTATTGACTTCATCTTCGGTTTTCACTTGTGTTGTCACATCTGTCACGTCATGCGTATCCTGTATAAAATAAATATAAGAAATATTTAATATAAACACACTAATCAACATAAAAGCAATAATTTTCTAAGTGAATAAAATAGGCCTAGCTCACTATATTTCGTTTGATCTTATTAAGATTTATCAAGTGCTAAACGACGAAGGTAAAAATGCGCATTAAACCAGCATCGACATAAGTCACAAAAAAGATTAAAGAAGAACTGGTTAATAATTCTGTAAATTTTAAAATGCATTCTTTTGTAAATTTTCCTTTAAGTTTTCGCCTATATATTATGGGTAACGATGTTATCAGACTAAAACAGCTAGGTTTAGATATTTATTTAAATGAAGGTGCATGTAGTTAACTACATTGGAGTTCATTATTTGTTTGTATTGCACACTTTACTTCTGTAATTTTCATCCTAATGGTGCACGCAACTAAGATTGCTCCAATTATCTGGTAATCTTAACAAAACATAGTATCACTAACAGTTTCGGTTATTTTGTATTGTTATTTTTGTCTTCTGCTGACTTACTTAAGAAAAATAATAATTTTTTCTACGTGCGGAGGACAAATATAAAGATAGACGATACTTGCAGATTTAAATAGTCCTATATTCTACTCTTCAGCAGCAGAAAATTTACCCGCTGAGTAATTTTCACCTTCCTCGGGAAGGCATCTTCAGGCGAACAACGATTATTGTTTGGAAATGTGTTTCTATATGGATAGCTGTATTAATTAAAAATGTAAGAATAAAAAAATATATATTTTAAAAGAGAGATTTGTATAAGGTTTTAAACTTGAACGTTACTTACATATTTTGGAATCTTGATTTTAACTGTTTTACACATGTTGCCAGGTCGTATGGTTAGAACTAAACATGTATGAAATATTATTGAAATTGTTATGTTAACATGTGGATTTAAATGTGCGTGGAGAGTAATAATAGCTTTATCTTATCAACATGTTAATAGAAATATATGTGAACTGTCCAATTTATAATTTATTAATATTGTAATGAATGAATATAGGAGTATGTGAATGAAAAATATTAATTTTGTTTATTTTAGTTTAGTTTTAACCTGAAATAAGTAGAGTGAGAAAAGTGATGGTCTAAATAGTGAAAGATGTTATGGTTTGAGGTTTGTAAGTATTTTTTCTATGATGGGAGCCCAGACTTTACGTAGATTTCTTTATCTGTGTTTATTCAAGCATTTAAAACGGTGAAACACGCTACCATAGCAGTCCGTTAAATATCGTCTGTGGAATTATCCAGAAGAGGCTATCTAATAATGTTCTAATCGCAAATGTTTGGAAAGATATCACCAATTCTGATACGCAAAGTTTTGTCATACTTATGTATTTTCTCCCACAGCTGCAATTTACTTCGTTACTTCTGAGTTTTTATCTTACCTTTTTACCCTGTGAATATTTTTTCTAGTGATATGTGTGCGCACGAAGCAGGAGTTACATCATGCTTATTGTGACGTCACACGAAGAATATTAGACATTCTAATGTATTTGGAATTTTTCTTTCTAATTTTGTGATTTTCTGAAAGTTGATAGAAACATCTACGCCATGGTTGTTAATATAACCAGTTTCTAAATCTAGCTGAAAGATGTTTAATTTCAGTGTCCAAATCCGGGAAAGGGGAGAGAAACAACTTTGTAGGATAGAAGAAAAGGTTTTCACACACATTACTATTCGAATTATTAGAATGACATCATTGCTGATAAATGTGAACTGTGGAAGCGGAAAGCTTTCTATATACAGTGGTTTGAATCTTATCCTTTTGTAAATTTAGTGTTCTATAAAATTCAATTTTCCAGAGTTTTGTTACTCATGTGTGAACTTCAATTTAGAGTGAACGAAGTTAAGAACTTTAAGAAGAAAATTTAATTCCAATGTTAATACGAGTTGGCCGTCATCAACGTAAAGAGTACACCTAATAACCTTACGCTCTAATTTGCATAACAAAGATGTTTCTAGATGGTCCATCGTGATGTTAGTCAAAATGAGTGACAGAGAAACTTTCCATATTCAAAGCTTCTTTTTGGATGCAGTGCTTGTCTTCAAACAGGAACATATTCGTATTATTTCATAGCAAACTTAATTTGAGAATATCTGCTATTTCTAATGATGTAAATTCATTTTTCAAGAGGAATGCCCTTCTAAAATATAGTACTAATTCAACTGGAATGGAGCTGTGCATACTTACTGCATCAATCGAAGCTAATGTCTTATTGTCGGTGTTCACTAGGGAGCAAAGTTGAAGTCTGACTATTGATTGCAGTTCACTTGAATCAGTGTAGCTGTGTGCTTAAAATTTTCCTAGGTATTTAGCTAATAGATACGCTAGATGTTTAAGGTCGCAAATGATAGGGCGCAACGGTATCCCTGCTTATGAATATTGGGAAGCCTATATATTATGGGTAACGATGTATCAGGTACTAACAGCTTATGTTTACCAGGGTTATTAAGAAGAAATGAATTTTGTATGTTTTTTTAATATTTGCTTATCAATAAAATAAGCCTATTGTTCGGTATTTCTTCATAGATTGTTTTAAATTTAATTTTTAAGGCCTTTGGACAGCTTTGGCTCAGGTCGGATGGACGATAATGGGAATAATTGGTGGAATGAAGAAAGTGAGATTTCTTCATAGTTGAGGAGAGAATATCCTTAACTATGTCTTTATAAGCATCTCTGAAGAAAAGAACGAACATCCCCATCCCCGTTTTCACTCCTAACGCTCCAATATGAAATAGATTGTAGGTATTAGCCACATTGTTTCGAAAGTCTGCGAAGATATTTTAGTTTCTTATTTCTACTCTCACTTGATGTTATGGAAGAAGATGTCTCAGCCCATTTGGAGACACTTAGCTTTCAGTGATAGGCCCTCAAAGGTTCCTCTAACACTCTAGAGCAGCGATTTTCAACCTGGTGTGCCACGGCACACTTGTTGAAACGTCGTGAATTGTGAAGTGTTCCGCAAAACTTCTAAGACTGTGATTTAGTTGGATAAAGTAATTAAAATAATTTTAATCAATATTTATTTTGGAAAAAGGAACAAGGCAAGCGTAGCGCGGGTAAAACCAAGTCACTAGCCGTTCCTGTCAGGTCATATGATGTATCCGAGTGAAATCGTTGAGAACCACTGCTCTAGAGCACAACCACCTCCTATAGTGGAGCCGATTAACGCCAACATTTCAAAGAATTATGCACTCTTTTTTTTTTTCATAAAAAAAACAACATTAAATTTGTTATAATAAATGGGTATACATATTATGGTCATGTTAAGATATTGAGGCACTTTGAAATTTACATAGGAGTCCCAGAAATCAAAGATGGCGCCGAAGATTTGAAAAATAATTATTGATCATAGTATTTGAGTGATTTTCAGATTATCTGTATATTTTATGGTTCTAAACGGAAATTAATATCCTTCAATCACTAACCACTTTTAACTAACACTATAACAAAGATATTTGAATTAATGGCCGCCATCTTGAATTTGGATGGTTTACGAGTATATTTAATAGTAGTTACAGTGTTAAGAGAATGCCAGGTTTGTGTTCGGTACCGTAAAACACATTTAAAAAATGAAACCGATATATAGGCAACCAAATTAACGACGATGTATATCCGGTTGCATAAGCGCTGCCAAATCAAATCTCAATATAATTACATGAAATAGTCAGTTATGTGACCCTTTATCACGCGGAAACAGATTTTCGGGTTCGGAATCACGTCCCCCATCCCCGGGGGTGGGTACGTGAATGTAAGAAGAATGACGGACAAGATATGCAAAGAAGAAGCAAAGGAAAGAATACTAAACCTATAGGGAAGACAAGCTACGACTTAGATGCTGCAATAAGGGACGAAGAACAAAAGATGCGGAAAACACTTAATGATGTCGGCTACAGTTCCAGTGGCTATCTCCGTTACCTAAGTGAAAAAACAAAAAACGAACAGAGTACGTGAGGAGCAGAAGCGAATGTGACGAAGAAGATCAGGAATCAAATGAAGAAGAGAAGGAAACAGCGGAGGAGAAATGAAGAAGTGTAGGGTACATCAAAAGCATCTCCAGTTTATTGGCATATTGGCTGAGAGTAAATGAAGACGGAAGAGAGAAAATAAACAGAATAAAAGAAACGCTGGTCACATGGTTGGTGGAAATCAGCTTCCTGGAAGCCAAACTTGTGGAGTGTAGGAAGGAGAACGAATACTTCAGACAAAGAAGTAACACTGATAGGAAATCAAAAGACTTAATAAGACCATTGAAAGAGGAAATTGACAGGCTAAGGCAAGAGAACTTAACCCAAAAAGAAGAATTTGAAGAAATGAAAGCATGATATGGAAATGTAAACACAAGATTTGAGAATTTTAAAGGCCAGATGCTACGCCTGAAGGGATTTGAGAGCGGAATGGGGGAAAACAACAATAGAATCTAAAATAAACAGAGAAAAATTAGGAATGTAGAGAAGCAAGGGCTAAAAAAACGGCTTAAAAAACAGTTTTCTTCCACGACTTATTTGGTTTGGAAATTTTGAGCTTGTTCAAAATTTGGACTTAATTAGGTAGATAATAGTTTGGTAATAATAGTTTAATCTCTCTTTACAACAAAACACATCTAATTACTTGTCTGTGGAGCAAAAAAGTGATAAGATCTGGAGAGTTAAAGAAATCTATACAAAACAGTACCATATTTTGAAACAAGCGGAAACTAACAGTGAAAAGCCAACTCCGGGGAAAGGACCACAAGATGTACCATGACTGAATGTAGGAAAAACGGATCAGCTGATCAGGAGGCAGTGCTGTTCTGTACAGAAAGGGGCTCCGACAAACGAGAGGCAGTGCTGCGAGTGGAATCTCCAATAGAAAAGGTCATTAGTAAAGAATAATGTAACAAATAAGTATCACAGAATGCTACATGTCTTCCTCCGTACGCATGTTTAAAAACAAGGAGAAGCTCTACTTATCTATCTGCTACCCCTTCCCTGAGGAGAATAAGAGAGGGATGACGAACCTGCCGATCCTGCTTGGCAGAGGCACGGAATAAGGAGACACCCGGATGGATGGATTGACAGAAAATGTGAAGGAATGGAAACAGGAAAAATAGAAGGAAATGGGGGAAGAGGTGGTAAAAGCATGATTAAATTTAACTGCATTACTGATGATAAAAGGTAGGCAAGTGAAGTATTATAGAATTAACTTTTACAATACAATACGAACAATTACAAAGAGCGGGAATTTATATGTACTTATTATCGTTTTGCTACTTCATTTACAAATGTTTTCGTGTGTCAATATGATTCTTCTTTTATAAACAAATAAAATATGCAGGTTAAATAAGAACACAGTTTTGAATTTAATGCAAATAATTATGTTATTGCTATGCAATTGATAGGTTAGGATATGCAACTTGTGTGCATATACGTATGGACAAGTTAGAGAAGCAATGTTTCCAATACCATGTAAATATTTCTGTTATTGATATCAAAATTGTATGCATTGAATAATTTTGCTATTTTAGTTTTTCGCACGTTACTTGAATAAGTAAGGAAAAGGAATGGAAGTGATATAAACTCCACAATCACCTTAGTTTCTTTTATGTGTTAAAATGCTTTAATTAAAAGAATAAATTAAAAAATGAAAAGAGATCCCCTCAATCCATTCTACCTCGGGAAAAAGGAAGAATAAAGGTTTAGGGATCGTGTGTCCTTGTCAGACGATAGTCAAGGAGACGAGAAGGAACGTTAACGTCCCCTCGTTTGACAAATACTAAGGCTAGCAAAGAAGCAGGTGTGGAAGGAGGACTAAAACAATAATAAAAAATAATATGTCCTGGAGACAAAATAAATTATTGTCTGACAGACTCTTGTGTTTAAATGTCTGGCCAGCCACGAACATCCGGCGTATCTGTGGGCTGAATACCTAGTAAACATTTTAAACAGTTAAAAACAAAGTTTCAGGTTGTTGCATACTAAACACCGACGACCAAAAATTACTTCTATCGACGTAGTAGACATGTACAGCTATGGACAAAAGTTTTTACGCATGTCTTTAGGGAATATTTCACAAATTCGCAACGATGTTTCCCCGCGTGCGACAGCCATTAACGGAAATTAAAATTGGGCTTAATAACTCCCGTTTGGTTACAAAAATGTCTTTGTGCGGGATAAAACGAGAGAATTGTGCAACTTGGAGCGATTTCTGGACTTAGAACATGTTACCGATGAAATCGCTATCTTTGTATATATCATCCTTGTTTTGCTGCATATCAGGACAATGTTTTCTACAGAAGTATGTTAAGTAATTGTGCAATCTCTGCAAGTAAATATATACGATGTTGAAGTACATTTATTTCTGAAAAAAGAAAAGTCAGCTACAGACATGCGTCAAAACTTTTGTCTATAGCTGTATAACTCCATTACAATTGATTTTGCACTATCATGTACAAGGACATTCCTCTTGAAAAATAAATTTACAGCATTAGAAATCGAAGAAATATTCAAACTAATTTCGATATGAATTAGTACCAAAGACTTCCAAATATGAGGATAAGCACTACATGCAAAAATGTGTTTTGATTATGGGAAATCCACTGTTTCCAATTTTGGCTAACATCACCATGAATCATCTAGAAACATCTTTCCTTTCCAAACCAGAGCTAAAACTTATAAAGTGCATTTATACTCTTTACGTTGATGACGACCTTCTCGTATATAACGATTCGGTATTAGATTTTCTTGTCAGGGTTCTAAATTTTGTTCACCATAATTTGAAGTTCACATGTAATTTAGGAAACCCTGGAAAATGTAATTATTTAGAACTTCTAAATTACAAAGAGACAAGTTTCAAACTGTATATAGAAATGTTTCCCTATCCACAGCTTACACTCATCAACAATCTGGTCATTCTAATACTTCGAAAGTTCTACGTGTGGAAGAACTTCTTTCTTCGAGTCTACAAACCTTGTTTCTCTCCGTTCCCCCCCACCGGTTTTGGACACTGAAATTAAACACAGTTTTGGTTAGGTTTAGAAAATGGTTATACTAACAATCAATTAGAAAAATTGCGTAGATTTGAACTATAAATAAAAAAAAATGTTAGATTGCCTAATATTCTCCGTGTGACGCTACAATCAAAGAAGGTATTCTATAAACATGACATAACTCCTCCTTTGTTCGTATTCATATCACTAGAAAAATCATTCACAGGTTACAAATGTTATTTCACAGATAATAAGCAAAAATCTGGAGAATACGAAGTAAATTGCAACTATGGGAAGAAATACATAGGTATGACAAAATGTTCCTATCAGTTAGAATTAGTAAAGTAAACAAATAAAGGACGACGAAGACAACCCGATGTCAGGCCTTTCCAAACATTTGTTATCAGAACATCATCAGATAACCTCTTTCAGGGTAATCCATAATTTCATAAACAATACTGAACCCACCGTTATGGAAGCGTGTTAAAAATGCCTGCATTAAACACAAATAGGGAAAATCTACATAAAGCCCAGGCTCCCTTCATAGCATAAATACTTTGAAAACCCAAACCATAAAATTTTTCACAACTTAGACTGTCACCTTTTTCACACTACTTATTTCATACCTTCTTTGATTGTAGGAATGAAAAGAAAATTGTAATATATTTTATTCACACAATCGTATATTTATTCGGATAAATTCCACAGTTCACGTGCAATGCGATTAACAAGTTGATTAAATAAACCTAGTACTGTACACGCCTATTTTGATCAACATGTTAACAAAATAATTTAAGTAATATTTCAAGGACGTTTAGTTCCAACCCCATGATCTGGTAATATTTGTAAAACAGTTGTAACCAAGGTTCCAAAATATGTAAGTGACGTTGAAGTTCAAAACCTTATACAAATCTTTTGTAAAATATCTTTACATTTTTTTCACTTTATTAACATTTTTAAATACACGCATCCACAGAGAAAAACGTTTCCATACAATAATCGTTTTTCGCCTGAAGATGCCTTCCGGGAGGGGGGTGAAAATTACTAAACGAGTAAATTTTTCGCACCCTCATCTTCAAACAGACACACCCATAACATCATAAGAATACAGTAATGTTTCGTCACCTGTTATGATGCTGTTCACATCCCGAGAGGTCTCATTTTTAGTTTTCTTTTTAGCATCATACGGCACCATTTCACAAGGCTATCCTTATGTTCCCATAAAAGTGAAGGGAGGACCCAGAGTGAACACAGCTCCCTCACATGCAGGTGCTCATGCAGAATTGTGTGGAATGCTGGTGCAGAGATCCGACAGGTCTCTCTCTTCTATCTGGCGGTATGCTGTCTCTTACACCGTAGTTCCTCCCTCTTTCAACCTGGTATGCTCGGGGCAACGCTTCTTCTGGCTTGTAGAACTTTAGTAATGGTCTTCGTATTTAACAATCTTCAGATGCAATGCAATCTCGGCCATTTTATACTGGATATATTTAACAATAACAAGAACATGGGGAAAATTTTGGAAGGAATCGGCCTTTGTCTTATCAAGGTACCGTCCCAGTATTTACTTAGTGTGATCAATGGAAAGCAGGGAGAACCTCATGATTACCGGTACAGAAAATCGAACCTGGGTCCTGCCGATTCCAAAGGCACTCTACCGACAGATTTACTTCGCTGTCTTTTTTACTATGTGAATGGGTAGTCAACATATACTCAGGAGTTCATTTGTTTAAATTTAGGGATTTCGTAATTCAATGGGAGTCACTTTAGCATTACATTACTATGCTTAAAGGGAAGAGAAGCATAATAATATCAGAAATTTAAAATAAGACAAATAGGATAAACTTGATAGTGAAACTGAAGACCACAGGAAAAGAACGTGCTTTGCCAATATATTTGCCAAATTGTGATAAGAGTGCCATCTGTTGACGCTTCTTTGAAAGGTATTTTTATTAATTATTATGCAAGAAGGGAATATGCAGAGTCCGTCGATTACATGCAAATCTTTATTTGATGTGAAGGTTTACGTAATGGTCATTCTGAACTTTTAAACCCCTCTTCTGTAAAATAAATAACATGGACAAAGCACGTTCTTTTCCTGTGTCTTCAACTGATTTCTGCTACAAATTGATGAGTTTGCCGGAAGGGGACATACGTAGAAGTGCTACTACGTTCAAATAATTACAAGTAAATATTTAAATCTATTTTGATATACTGTAGGTAGATTAATTAATTTACCAACTCTATGGTTTATGGAACTCGCAAATTCATCGCCACAGTAACAAACGCTCGCCATTATGTTCTATACTCGGCACAATCAAGCCAGTTTTCATCATGAAAACCTTTCTCTGGAAGATCCCTTCTAATATGTCATCCTAACGATGACTCGGTCTTCCCAACGGCCTCTCCCTCTTAGGGAGATTAATAGATAATTCTAATAAATAAAATGTTTAAAATGTATATGCTCTTTTCCCATACAACGATTTAGTTTAAACATTTTAATGATTACAGGTTAATATATTGTTGATATAAAGTTAGGTGTATTGTTAAACAATAAAGAATGTTATATTTCTTCTGAATATAACTTAACACTTACACGGCATTAGAATATACGTCTTTATCATATTACACGTATAAATTGGAATATTAATTGCATTGTGCTTAAATTTATATAATGATCACTAAACGGTCGTTGTTGATGATAATGATTGCCGTTCTGCCCGGAGGCAGATCTCTAGACAATGTGAACAGATGGTGGTTTGCCATTTTCTTCCACTGCATGGATATGATGTTCAAAGGGAAGGATCAACATTTTAAAGTGGATCCCAAACCATGTTTGACCCCACCCTGGAATCGAACCCGCAGCTCCTTGATTACGAGATAACAAACGAACCCACCTGATTCACAAGGAATACTATAAATAGTGCATAATTATATAATCCATTATTGAAGAAAAATGCCCTACAAAAAATCCACTTGAGGAAACCTAGAGTTCTACGCATGGTCTTACATCTTATCCATGTGCGTTCTTTACGTATCGATGTATCGAAGTGTTTGTTAACATTAATCTTTTCCAAGTCATCACTCTCTTTGCTCTGCAACTTTACTCACAGTACCAGCAGATATTTGTGCTCTCCTTCCGATAAACACTTTAGTTACTGAATTGACTTACGTAACAAAAGCTTTCTAAAAAAGAACTCAAGTGTGTCATGCTCACCAGCTTCTCTAAATCTGGTACATATCTTTTCACTGAGCTGCAATAAATGGAAAAATAAAACAATAATATAATATATTTTTTAACAAAATTTAAAATCAGGAATATATTTAAATACTCATGCATAATATTTTTAAATGTTCTCAGCAGCATTATTAGAGTACACGTAGAGAAAACATGTTCCTTAAATATAATAATAATATAATACAGAATTAATAAATGCAGTTACTGCCACTTAACAAACTAGATGCTCCTGTTTCCACTTAGTATTAAACAAATTAGTTTGAAATATACTTTCATATCGCTATGGTCTATTTATTTATTTAGTGTACATCGTGTGAACTCCGAAGGTCTAACATGTTACTTCGTCGCTAGTCTGAGGAATGATGTACCTGCCCTAACACTTGTGACTGCACATAGATAGGCAAATGAGTAAGCAGCACACATGAAGAGGAGGATGAAATTTATAAACAATAAAGAAGGAATATATATATATATATATATATATATATATATATATATATATATATATAAAATTGAAAATCTATGTGTTTGAACGCTATACACTTCCACACCCCTTGAAGGATTTGAACAAAATTTGGCACACATATTTCTTAGGGCCTAGAAGAATTAACTACGCATTAAAAGGTTTCCGGGGGTGGGAGCGCAACTCGGAAACCACTTGAACTAGAAATTTGATATTTGGCATGAAAATTTTAATTTTAATTACGGGTCACTACGATCTTCATGTGTTAAGCGAATATGAATTTAACATACGATTTGTCTTATCCCATTCCACACAGAATGAAGAAATGTCGTGACTAAATACAAATATCTGAATACGTTCATCTTAACACAAACGACAGAATTGTTAAGGAAACTGTAATAACCGGTGGATATCAAAGAAAAATTAAGATTTCTCTTTCATCGGTTCTTGTACACGTATAGCCCCTAATTATCGTTTTTCAAAATTGTTCATAGTTCATTTCAAAGTTTCTAGACCAGGGATCTTCAATATTTTCTAATGTGTTCCGGATTGATGATAATATCTCAATAAAATACCTTTGCGGTCCAAATAGTTAGTCAAGTATGAATAAGACAAGACAGTAAGATCGAGTGGCCGTAACTCAGTTAGTTTAGTGTTGACTTCGTATTCGGGAGATCCTGGGTTCTACAGATATACCAGCGGTCGAGCATCGTGACTGAGGTTTTCCTCAGTCACACCATACAAATTTCGGGATGGAGCTTTCAACTGAGGCTCTCGACCGCATTTATTTATGACCTTCCTGCGTCCTTTTCTCTAACCTATCCCGGCCTGAGCCATGCATGCCTAAAGGCCATAAATAAATTGAAAAAGGACAGTAAGGCATTACGATTATTGGTTACTTCGTATATTTGTGCGAATAATTATAAGAAAATTAAACACGGCGTAAATTAGCATTAATTCATATTACACCTCTACGCTTTAGTTGCTTCAACTAGTAAGTGTGTACCTATAATACATTCACGCATTACTCTTGACATCGTATCAAATCTGGCGTGAACAAAAAATATGACAAAAGACCGTAAGTAAATTCACATTCAAATTCATATTAAACCTTGCCGATCCGGGAAGAAAGGCTTCAGGATCCGAATTCGGACGGATCGGTGTCTGCCATTTGAAGACCCTGTTCTAGACCACAGATTGAGAAGTGTATAAAATAAATGTTCATTCGCGCCATACGTATAAAAGAAGAAATTGGGAAGGACAAAAAAATATTTCCGATAATTTTGTGTCGCTCTGTCAACACTGTATATTGATAGGAACAACTCAGTTGCGGACTATGCCCCAACTTTTCGCCCGTGAGAACATTATTTCATAAAGTTGGCTCTGAAACTGTTGAACAAAATTGTAACGGGATTAGCTTTGTAGTATCTTTTTCTAAGTATGTTTAGAAGGTAATGTTATTGTTTGAAGCTGTTCAATTATTTACAGAAAATTATTTAATAAAGCAATGAACATATTATATAATACAAAATTCAAGAAAATAAAACTGACAAAGTAAATTATTATTGTCAATTTTCTTTTATAGTAAGTCTTGGCCTATCATGGTCATAGTTTAAACAATGGTTTTACTCACATGATTTATTCTTAACAATGCACAAAGCCATTACTAAGAAATATTTCTAATGTTCGGAATTTCCCCGTTCCAAAGAGGAGGCGTTCTGAATTGCAGCGAGAGTACTTTCTGGATTCCTTGATACCTTATCCCCTGAGGTAAGTCACCAAAGTATCTACGAGGTATTCCTCACCGACAACTCAGGACGTCTTCTCATCGATGCAGCTGGCTGCACTTAACTAAGTCGATGATATTGCACTGAGGTTAATAGTGGGAAGGGGATCATCGTCTTGGAAGAAAACCCAGCTACAAGTTGCAAATCACTTCTCTTGGTGAAATGTAGACCTAGGGTGGTGAGGCCCTATTCCTCAATCTCATCCTATGGATCACTCAACGAAAAGCTAACAGACTCTTTTCCAAACAAAAGCATTTATTAGTTTCTGTTGTTGAATGGTACACAGGGGAAAGGCATCCTTCTAGGCCCACCGAAATCCTGTAGGATGCCTGTGAAAGTTACAAATATCACGAGAATTAACCGTATTTCGAAGCTGACTCACTCAAAGCTTTCGATGTCTTTGTCGGATTTCAATTGTCTAGATTCCACCTAAATAATGATGAACTGTATTTGCGATTGTTCACCAGAGAAGGCTGTGGAGCTCGTATGTGATTCCAGATAGTGCTGGGTTTCAAACCATCTTTCTTCCTGCTTTTCTGTGGCATTTTACCTGATTCCTCAAAAAAGTTCTGAGAACTAGTTAGTTTTATGTACAACCTGCAAAAGATAGGAAAGACTTAAAATCTATTATGCCCTTTTCAATTTGAATTTATTTATGGACTTTACGCATCTATGGTTCAGGCCGGAAAAGGATAGGGGAAATGATGCGGGAAGGAGTCAGACAGGGCCTAAGCTGAAGATACCACGAGGAAAACTCTGTAAAAACCTCAGGATATTCAGTCGCTGGTATTGAACCCAGGACTTTCCGAATCTACTGTAAGTTCATCTATGGCTGAGTTTCCTGCCTTTTATATATTTTCTTCATTATCATCATTAGCGTTCTGATAAAAGCAGTAAGTTCTTCTAGGGAAGTTATAAGCCCTATCCGTTAAATCTCGATCATACGCTTTCCTTTTTTTCTTAACATACATACGATTTTTTCTTAACATCTTCCTTAATACTGATACGAAATTGTATCCGTCTTCATCATTCTCTTCGTTCTGCACCCGTCTTCTACCTTAAAAGACTTAAAGCTGACGTTATTACTTCCTAAATCTACCATCACTTCTAAATTTCCATTTCGAGCCCCGGAAATTACAATCAGGACTTCACGATTGCTAGTCTGTCACTAGATTAGATTAGATTTATTTGCGTTCATTGGACCAGGTACATGCAGATTGCAAACTGGTGTAGAACATCTCAGTCCTGTAACATATACAGTACATACATTCCAAACACACACATACATACGTACATACACATACACGCATGTACATGATCACACATGGCATGTCAAAAGTGTTGGAGTGGTGTCACGTTAATCGCTAGAGTACGGAACATCTCCAGGCTTCTTTTAATGTTGTATTCCGCTTGAGATGCCTATATTTATATATTCTGAATTAGGGGTACTCTATATTGGTGGGAACTGAATGCTGGAGAGACCGATTGGGAGCTGTATGTTAGAGCAATCAGAGCTACCTCTTGAATTTTTTTCCTGGTAGTCCATATTGGAACTGACACTGCCCCGACAATTTAATGTATGATTAATCCAACGGTTAAGAAGTAAAAGTGAAAAACGACGAAAGTGTCGAAACCGCTAAAGTCTATTTTTCGCGCCTAAAAGTATATGGCACCAGTGTTTCTTTCAGGAGGTGACAAGGAATATTACCCCCAGAGTTCGAACCCCTCCCCCCGCAAAAGAAAAAGCAACTCTGAAAGACTAGTAGTAACATGTAAAATCTAGCCTTTACAACTCCCGAAGAAATAATAATTTCCACCCTAAAATTTCCACTCTCTGAAAGAAATGTTATATACTCCTTGCTTTGTCACATTCGTCGTTTTCCAGTTTAAGTCTAGGATTATTTGAATAATGCCATTATCCAGATACGGATAATCGAAAACATATTGGTGTAATGGATAATCGAACAATTCTTCAGAAAACATATCAAGGCCTCTGTGCTAAAAGGGAGTACGCGACAATTTGAACGAAATTGAGATTTTGATGTTAACATGATCATTGTTGGGACCTACATTAATAACTGCAAAAATGTTATAAACGACGAAGGAAATTAATTCCCTTTGGAAGTTGATGCAGAACACATCAATGATCATGCGAATATCAAAATCTCACTTCGTTCAAATTGTCGCTTGGCACGGAGCCTCCGATATGATTGAATAATTATAAATATATTAAAAATCGATCATGATTCATAGCAAAACCAGCAACAATTATCCTTTCTTTTCTTCCGGAGCAATTCATTGTACGAAATACCCTCTGCTGACCCAATTACTCGAAAAATTGTTATATTATTGAAATAATATCCAGTCCGGATATTTTACTATTCCAACACCTGTTTTTTTCGTTTTTAGCTTTATTTCTTCGGGTATCCGATTAATCCAATCGAACAACAACTTTAATTATTGATATAACGTTAGGATAGATAATTATCCGAATAATTTTGGAAGCCTATCCTACTTATTCTACTATTTTTCAAATAAAGAGAAATTCTTAAAATTTTCATTGAGATATTGCTAGTGTTAATTTCGAGTATATTTGTAACTAAATTATTGCCTAGTAAAAAAAATGAAGAAGGAGTTAGGAGAGGAATAATCTTCATAATATTTTTTGCGTTTCGAAAGCCTTACAAGACAACACATATATCAGATGTAAGCGCACATGTTTGTTTCGATTAACAGCAATACACATTTAATTACTGGGACATTACATTACAACTGTTGTCTTCTACAGCTTCAAAGCATTTCAACGTTCCTAAAATTTAAATAATAAAAGAATGCTTGACTATATGACTATGACTATGTAACAGATTGTCGAAAGTCAATTTTGATGTGATGTAAAATCAAAACAGCCTTCTTTACCTTCTTTATTGTCCAGATCACTAACATACTAACATGCTTATTTTAATTATCAATGGATTAAATTGTATAAGGCAGATGCATCCATAGATTTTCCCTATACGCTGATCAAAGCTACTTCCATATATATATATATATCATATTCAGCCGTTTTCTATCCACTGCTGGATGAAGGCCTCCCCATTTTCTTTCCACATATCTCGGTCTGCTGATATCCTCATCCATGTAGCTCTTGAAAAACGCTTGATTTCATCTACCCATCTTACATTTGGACGTCGTCTCGGTCGTTTCTTTTCTCTAGGAATCCACTGTAGTCCATTTGTCGTCCACCTTCCATCTGTTCGTCTAGCTATGTGACCAGCCCATCTCCACTTCATCTTCTTCGCAGTCTTGATTACATCCTCTACCTTTGTTTGTGCGCGAATTCATTCATTTGTCTTCCTGTCCCTCCTGGTTATTCCTAGCATGCACCTCTCCATTGCTCTTTGTGTAACTCTCAATCTTTGAGTCGTTTGCACATTCAATGTCCAAGTTTCGCAGCCGTACATCATTACAGGTAAGACACATTGATTATAAACTTTACGCTTCAGACACATTGGAAGTTTGCTTTTGAAAATAAAGTGTAGTCTTCCAAAAGAACTCCACGCCATTTTACATCTTCTATTTATTTCATCAGTCAACTTTGCATTCGATGTTTTAAGCTGGCCTAGGTAAACATACTCATCAACTATGCCTATTGTCTCTCCGTTAATCTTCACTTCCTTCTTTGCAGCATGTTGGTTGTACATTACTTTTGTTTTACTTAAGTTCATTTTAAGGCCTATTTTCGAACTCTAGTTACTCAGTTCTTCCATTCTGGTTTGTAGTTCTTCTGCACTTGAAGCAAACAGGATTATATCATCAGCGAACCGTAGGTGATGAAGATATTCGCCATTAATTTTAATTCCAAATTCATCCCAGTTTAAATTCTGGAACACTCTCTCCAGGACCGCACAAAACAGTTTTGAAGAAATTGAATCTCCTTTCCTTACCCCTTTCCTAACTTTAAATTTTTCACTGTCTTGATGTAGTCTAATGACAGAAGTGGCAGTCGAGTAAATGTTTCGCAGTAACTTGATGTATGCACTTTCGATGCCTTGATGTTCAATTGATTTAAGTACTGCTGACAAGGAGACCGAATCGAAAGCTTTTTCAAAATCTATGAATCCCAAACATAGTGGAAGTTCATATTCATTAGTCCTTTCCATAACTTCATTCAATGTTTGTATGTGGTCCATTGTGCTAAATCCGGCTTGTTCCCTTCCCTGGTTAAAATCTAAGTCTCGTTCAATACGATTCAAAATAATTTTGGTGAACATTTTGTATAGGACTGACAGTAAACTAATTGGTCTGTAGTTTTCGACGCGTTCTTTGTCCCCTTTCTTGTACAACAAAATGATAACGGCATTGTTCCAACTTCTGGGTATTTCTCTCTTCCTCAGGCACATCGAGTATAATTTCGCAAGTTCCTCTTTCATTTTTTCACCTCCCCATTTAAACATCTCTGCTGTGAGTCCATCTTCTCCTGGTGATTTTCCGTTTTTCATCCCTCGAAGTACTTTATCCACTTCTTCTTTCATTACGTCTGGGACATCAACATCAATTTCTTCTGAATCTTCATTTCCTAGCTCTTCCTCGGAGTATATAATGGTCTAACTAACGCTTTTGGAGAGCGTAAACACCGCGCGACAAATAGAGGAACGATTAAGTGCATACAAGTACCATGTGGAATAATTTAACTAAGTAATTAACGAAATGCAGTTAAAACGTATAAATCACAAAATTAATGAACGCAAACTAGCATAACTAAACATCGAAATAGTTATCTAATACTATAATAACTTTAAAAGAAACTAAATAAAAGTGCACAATTTTTATATTTTTAGAAGGATATAAACGAATCAAACAGATCCAGCGCACCACAGCTCAAACACGCGGTAAACTATCGGTGCTATTGAGTGCCAAAAATCTTAGTGGAAATCCGACAAAGGTCTGTACTAAATAATAATAATAATGCAAGAGAGATTTATCTGCACCTGAGAGTCATAACCGCGTAAATCACAAATCCTTGTTTTCGAGGAAAAAGAGAAAACTACTTTATTTCACATAAAAACTAAACGGACAAACTACAAAACAGACTTACTTTTTAGATCATTTAATATGTTTGCAACAAGAATCAAGTAATCACTATGTGATGCCTCCCATCTACTGTACAAAACTGCATTTATCACGTTTGGGACAAAATTGGTCTTACGTGGTTCTGGCTCTCACGTACAGGTATGTATTAGTACTATAAATACTGCACTAGCCGTAACACTAATATATACTACCAAAGATTAGCCAATTCGAGGACACTACAACATAAACTATTTGACAAAGATACTATCAAAAATTAAACAAGCATTTGACAGGATTGGATCCTGAAAATTTTCGTGTTTCAGAAACTTACTCAGACTCTACAGCTCCAAACCTTAAAAGCATACAGAGTCTATAGTACTTCAAAGTTTACGAAGAAACGATCAAGATACACTGAATAATGTAGAAAAGATCATGTGTACAATCAAGAGGAAGAAGGAAGATGGTAGCAGACAGCTGAAATTTTGAACTTCCTTAGGAAACAAGATGCACTTAGATGGACTTGTACATTTTAAATTTACCTTTATACTCAGGATTTAAAAAAGCAGCAAAATTGTAGCCAAGAACATTTAGAGGGATTTAGAAACACCTGTTACCATACTTATCGAAGGAACAACAAAATACGATAAAGTATGTTTGTCAAATCGTAGTTCTGTCAGTTTGTACCACACGATTAAAAACACACTTCTCTTCCTTTTGTTAGAAAAGGTTCGGTTCCGACGAACATGTTAATACGGCGGCCCTAAAGGAATAGTTTAAAGGACGTGAATTTATATAATACTCTTTTAAGAGGTTTCATTTAAAAAAGGCCTTAGATGAGGTTAGAATAAATCTTAACAAAGCACTTTTATTTTGCGTCTTAGTACATATTTTTTCTGTTCGATATAAGGTTGTTCCCGGTTTTAAAAAATATATCAAATGCTTTCGGTTGTGAGGAATATTAAGTACAGAGGAGCAACTAAGCGCAAAAAAATAGAGAACACTCATGTTTCATGTGTGTGCTTACTCTATTACAACGAAACTAATCTATTTCATGTGTGTGCATCCAAGTGCTTAATCTATTACAACCAAACTAACTTTGATATTGTGTAGAAGGAGCGACAATAACTATAAAGGATCAAGATAGGACAGTGCATGTTTCATTTCGATGGTGTCGTGTGTTTGTCCCATAGTATTAAAATATCGCATTACCAAATACTATATAAGTAGTTTGCGTTTTTCACACTAACCCCTTTCCCTTCACAGTCAAATCTTGGAAGGGAAATTGACCACCATGGTAAAATTTGATAACAAATGGGATATGCGATTTCATCTGCTCTGCTTCTTAATCCCGGGTGTTTCATACCAAAGTAGGACACACTTGTTTCATATTGGTAATAGCTCGTAAGAAGAAATTCTTGAATATGCGCTCAAGAAAGTCAAGTAGATCGAACTAATTTATTTACAAATAGTGTTTAGTGCAAAAGTCAACATTCGGTGGACCCGTTTGAAGATAATTACTATTCTAATTAAAAATAGGAATCAAAAGAGAAAGAAAGAAAGGAGCCTTTGAACGTGTTTAGAATATCTGCTATAAACCGAATAGCTAGTCTCCAATATTGCATCAAAATCTCCCACATTTGATTGATATTTTTCAAGTTTCTAAGGCTAATGATCGTTTGAAGGAAATCAGCACCGTCACATGATTATTGATCACAGGGAATTTCTTTTCTAATAACTTGACGTCTCCTTATGTATCCCCCACAAAACCATAAATCTATAATCATCAATCCAATAAAGAACACCTGTATTGAATGACAATTTAAAAGTGTACTCATTTTAATTCCATTTCATTATGGTATCACTTTACATTAATGATTGGGCACTGTTATAGCACACCAACTTGATACCATAACATATATACCATAATTCTATTGCATCGAACAACTGCACAGCAACCGACTGACCCAGGTTATATTTTTTATCACCCTCGTAACGTTTATAATAAAAGAAACAATAAATCGATAAATCAATAAACACTTACCTAATATGCTTCTGTAAATCAGCAGAAGGAAATCTATTAGACGACAAATTTAAACTTTTCAAAGGGAATACATGCAGATACTTTAACTCAGAATAGTCTCTAATCTGGAAAAGAAGTTATAGTGGCTTACTCACATTTAATAACAAAATATTAGGCTACATTTGAAGCGCTCGACCGAATAAGGAGGGACTGTGTTACATTTGACAGACTTAAATTGAAATATATTCTTTTATCTTCTACAGACAGTCTTTGCGAAATCTAAAATCCATCACCTGGAGCTGCCACAATTCAGTGATTCTGAGAGCTGCAATAGTATTATACTATCTAGAAAGTCGTTTGTCTCACAAGCTGCCAGATGTAACAAAGACCCTTATTCTGTCGCATGTTTCACTAATACGTGTCAAGAATATTACGGTACTTTTCTCATATTCTGCAAAGGACGTCTTTCTATACATATATACATAGCATATATGTAAACATATTCTTAATGATCGTGTCAGCATCTCCAAAATTCATTAATCCCTAAATGCCCCATCACATTTCAGAAGAAATGCGAAGAGATCTACATTTTGTACTATCAGCCAAACATGAACTATTAAGACATCTAACAAGAAGTACAACCACACCAGTTCCTCCGCCCCCTCCTCCTTTTTATCTCTGCATTTTAAGTACCCATTTTTTTTTTATTTTTATGTTAATTACATTCCTTTTTAATTTCACTCATTCCCTTTGCTTTCCCATTTCATATTTATTTTGTCTCGGGAAATACACAACTCTCATCAAAGATTACAATTCTACTCCAAGTCTTGGGTTGTTGTTTGAAACTTAATGAATATGGTACAAACGAAGGACACATAATTCTCTTATTCAAGTTTTCTTTGGAAATTATCTTGCACAGTTTCCATTTGCTATTATCATCTCAACAAGTAACCTCGTTGAAACTGATTGAATTCAGTAACTATTTTTCTAACAGCACTAGTCTTCTGGTTCAAACAGAGTTGTATCGGTAAAATCGGGGATTGCCCTCTAACGACTGAAGGGGAAATGTTGCTGCGTTTTACGAAAATAAACAAACCACACAGACACAATAAATTTTCTTCAAATTGTCAGAAGTTCTCGTAGAGCTTTTTTTTTGGAATTAACAATAACATTTTATTACTTTTCTTTGCTGTATTTTCAAAGATCTGGTGACATGTACACACCTATCAATACTCTTTCTTTTAAAACTCAAAACTACTCACTGAACAAATTTAAAGACATGAAATATGTCATATCAAAACTGGCTAAGTGCCAATAAAAAAGTATCCAAGGAGAACAAAAAAATATTATTAACAGTCTAATGTCCGAAGTCATAATAAGTACATAACTAAAAAGTTATATTTATTAATCTTACTTTGTATCTTACACTAAAATATACTCACTCTCTTATACTCACTATAATAATGCTACAATTAATTTCGGGCAGCAATTTGTTTACATCTCCAGGTAGGAAGGAGAGTAAAGAACGAGGTTAAAAAGTAGAGAATAATAAATTTTTGGCACCAAAATTGGTAACATATGTAAATTAGTGTGTGTGTGTGTGTGTGTGTGTGTGTGTGTGTGTGTGTGTGTGTG
>JAGDQP010004577.1:0-26153 GCA_022664845.1 Lepisma saccharinum | reverse complement strand
ATAATAATAATAATAATAATAATAATGAAGAAGAAAAATAAGAATGAAACCCATATTCTTTACAGTTGCCTGGCGCCTGAACTATGTCAGAAGTCAATCGATATTACACCCCGTTGTAGAGCCACCTGGTAGAGTTGTGGTGAACTATATGCCATCAGTTGATCACGTATGATTGAATAAAAACCTAACTTACTAATGTTTAGTGAACTACGTAAAATTTCGAATTGATAAATAAAAAATTACCCCCGTCGGGATTCGAACCCGGGCCTCCTACTTAGCAAGCCGACGTCCTAACCACAGGACCACTGTAGGCGGTGCGAAAGAACGATTTGTAAGCTTTACTTCCCGAGCACTTGTTACTTCACAGGCTCGTGCAGGGCGTTGCTGCATTCTTCAATTGCGAGAGACTCTAAGATTCTTTTGAAGCAAGTTTTTTCAACTTTCTTCTTCTTCTTCTAATGATTTCGGTAACATCTGAAGGCAGCTGCGCGGAATATACACTAAAGAATGCCAGGACAACAATGCAAATATTTTTGGCAAGTATATTCGACAACCACAATATAATACAGTGGGAACAAACCGAAGACGTATATATACGCCATCCGCACAGCAGGTGCATTTTCCATAAGCGAGTTTACTCGCCACCGACACTGAAGGGGTTAAAACTATAACGCACTAAAACTAATGCAATTAAGCCACACTTCCACAATATAGTAGTATCATTAGTAACACCAAAGAGAGAAATAATCATATCGAAAGCTTGTGTATAAACATAAATTCTCAACCCAATAACATTATCTTTTTAGTAATAATCTCTAGCTTTCATTTAATTTTTATCATTTAATAAAGTATAGCGATGCTCACAGGATTCAGTACAGTAATTACACGGAAATTTAGGTATATGTATCAAATTAACTCCAGTGGTCGAGAGATTAGCACGTCAAGTTACTGTCCAAGAGGTTTGAAACTCGAACTCCGGTTGGGGCATAGATATTTGTGGATTTTAAAAGTCACGCCACTCATATCGGTACGGGTATTCTTCACCTCTTTTCTTTCGTCATACTTATTAGATATCATTGGATTTGGAATTATTACAGATTTTAATGTAGTCTTTTTAAGCTTCCTTTTCTCCTTCAATTTTTTTCATCTGTCACGGTTTTTCATCCCACGAGTTTCTCGTTTTCTTTTGCACTGCATTACATTATGTTCATTAGGTTCTGTGTTGATAAGAAGATTATCGGATTTTCCTGTACCAGACATTCCATAATGAGGGACACCGAATTAAAAATTACTTTTCAATAGCTTCGTATTAATCTTTTGTATTGTCATGTTTTCTATCCCCTAGATTACTATAAGCCTTATCTTTTTCAAAAGTTGTCTTTCTTATATTTTACATTTCTTTTGCTCGAACCATAGTCTGTTCCCCATCAATTTTAGGACTCAACCCTCTATTTACTATTATATTAGGGTAAATATTCTTTTGGCTTACATTCGAATCTTCTTCAAATTTATGAAACATGTTAGAACATGCATCCAGATCAACATCTTGCAAAGACTAAATATCCTGATTATTAATTTCACAATTAGCTTCTATGCTAGGTTCGACACCAGAATTACTATCTCTAGATTTATCTACATCATCATCTCTGGGTTCTTCAGCTTCAGACATTCGACTGTCTGTCAATTCCTCCACAACTGAGAAACTACCCCTTGAATCATTTGACATCTGGATTGTTGAATCGTTCTCTTTCTGAATGTTTTCCTTTTAACTTTCAGATAGATCAATTTCACTTGTACTATTTTTGTCTTTAAATATATAAGTATTATCTTACATCTTATAGAAGCAGTTGGAGATTCATTCTGTCCATCACTACTTTCAATAACACTTTCCTTTTCTACAGAACTATTTTCATCACTACTAGTATGATTATTTATTATTTCTGCACTATGCTAGTTTACCATCCTTTTCATTATCTTTCTCAGTTTCTGACTCTTGGTCATGATTACCTTTTACTTCCTCACTATTTGTAGCATTAGTATTACTTTCCCTTAGCACATTTTTCATTCTACGATTATTTGATTCTTTAATATATTGTTCTAAACGAGTATCTAATCGCTGATACATTTCTTTCGCTTCTCTGGTTGATTTTAATAAAATTTCTTTCGATTCTCTTGATGATTCCGAAATCATTTGTTTTAGAATTTCTTGCCATTCTTCCCTTTCTTTCCTTTTTTCTCTACTTTTTCTTCCCTTTTCTTTTCTTTTTTCTTCTTTCTTTTCATAACTTTCCATAAAAGTAGTCAAATTTATCCGTCCTTCTTGATGCACCTCTACGCTTTGATGATTTTGTCTTTCTCTGGATAATATCTTCTTCGCTTAAGCTATGCCCGTTTCTTCTTTCAGAATCGGATGCCCCATCGATGGACGATATTTTTTGTAGTGGTCAGTATTTTTTTTCTATGTACTAATGCTTCCAGTACGTATTCCAATAGATGAGACTCTCTCACAGCAGTATATATTACTTATGGCTTGTTTGCACTTATCCTAATTTTCTGCATTAATCCCAGGGTGTAACTTCCAGTTCTTTGGGTCCTCCGAATAGAGATATGTAGTTTGCGAACGAACTGGTCTTTTTACTGACCAGCTCAAACTAGTTCAGAGGATTGACAGATTGCAGGCGTGCGCATTTCATATCTATAACTGTAGAAAAGCAGCAAAGATAGAAGGAAATATATAAGACAGACAGAGGAAATTTAGTTCGTGTAGCGAACTAAATGCGCATACATACGAGAGGGAGTTTTACTTACGAAAAGGATGTTTACACACTTCATCCCCTCCCAGGTAGACAAATCGCGGGAAATCAAAGTTCAACCGCCTCCGCTTTTGTGATGTTTCTCAAGCAGACGTTTTACTCCGTTCGTAATAGTAGTCTCTCTCTCTCTCTCAGCTCTGTCTCTCTCTCTGACAAAGACGCAAGACTGATGAACTAGTTCACTTTGAAGCTATCAGTCCAGGGACAGAAATTAATAGAAAGAAACAAAAATAAAGAGAGTAACTGAGGCAATGTTGTTAAGCTGCGTCAGAATGTCACTGTTTCCGTTCTCAGTTTCAAAATTTATCTCCATAACGGGAGACAATACTAAAGGATTAGTGCTCTAATGCTCACTATATAAAATATCCGTAGGCGATTGCTATAATTATTTTGCTTCGACACGTTCAATGTAAATACAAACTATACCTTCTAATACAGTATGTAAATTAATTTATTTGTCACTTAAGCGTTTTATACCACAAAAAATAAAATATGAAAATAAATTCTCAATTCACCAAACGACTGCTGGAATTGTACTTGTGAGGTGATGTGCATGATCGCTTTCTCCTCAAAATAGCCTGTAGCTCCACTCACATTATATTGCTATAATCCTTTGTAGCATTGTAACAGTCCTATTCGGCTGTTATCCTCCGTACCGCAGTGGACATGCAAGACACACTGGGGATAAGGAGAAGTGATGGGTCTGCCAGGGTAAGAGGCCACATTCTCTGAGTTCCGTTCTTCTCGAAGAGAAGCAGTCGCCCAGAGAGGTTATCCCTCAAGGAAGGGACCAAGGTATATGAGCTACTGGTTCCGAGCCTCCGAAGAGAATCGGTCGTCCGCGGTCCACTGATTGTGGAAAGGCAGTATGAGCTACTGGTTCCAGACCTCCGAAGAGATATGGTCGCCCGCGGGCTATTACTTCAAACGGGCTATTAATTCAGCACTGTTATATATGGCGCCCAATCGTGTCTCCGAATCCCTGGCACGGTACAGGTACAATCCCACAATGTGACAACACTTGTAGATACAAGAATACATACACTATGTATGTCGATAGCAAGGTACAGTTCGAGTTACGTATCAATGTCATTGGAAAATCCTCACATATTGAATAACACACGGTAATCACTCTCACTCCTTTGCACACAAACCTTTCAAGCATCATACCCCGAAACACACAACTATTTACATATTTACAGTGGCTATATACTTATGTCCAACATTGACGGGTTATAGTCTAGCTCGTAGTTCAGACTGGTATCAGTTCTTCGTCGCAACATCTTCGACAAAGGTTTTCACAATACACACAGAGACCACGTAGTCATACACTCAGAAATTATTTACATTTCTAGAAGACATTCCATCATGTGAATAGAAAAGAACAACTACGCGTGCTACGTCGATTCAACACATCTTGCGAACCTAAGCGACCCAAATTTAAAGGCAAATAGAACACATGAACTACCTCCAAGCCTTTCATTTCTGATAGGAACACTCTTCCGCCAAGTATGATACCTCATTAACTTCTCAAGATGTACAACAATATCCGTTGACTGGAAACTTGTAGAAGACAACATGCCAAACAGTGATCCCTACTCAACACATACGACCTCATCGTAATTAACAGCAACGTAGAAACCGAAGAGCAAAACAGTTGTCACCACCCCAGGTGACTTCAAACGACTCTCGTCGATCAATGGGCACGGATTCTCTTTATCTGAACATACCCTTTTGTCACAACGCTTTTCTTCTCTACCTTCTATCCTTTTTCATTCTCAAGGTCGATGTAATATATGTCAATACTGAAAATCTGAAATGGCTTAAATCACTCAGTCTTCTCGATAGAAAATATTTTATCCACACTTGCAAGAGGTCTATCCAATTCCAGGTATCATAAGGCTTCTTCCCTTTGCATGCTCTTACCCTGGTCACTCGCTTAACTTTCACGTAAGCTCATCTTCATTGGTTCTCGAGCTTGTTTGTACCATTCGTCCTCCTCACTTCTCATTTCTTTCAAGCGTAGTTCGCTTCTTTTTTTTTTATTCACATGACCTTTCCTTCTCATGACCCTAAGCAAAACATTAGACTCTTACCAGGTATTCTCATTCACGAAATGCGGGTCATACTGTTCCTCTCTCCGACCCTCGAGAGAGTTGGGTCATCTAGTTTTTTGCTACAGGTTGACGAGTATGATCCGAAGCCCCTTGAGCGACTCCGGTCGTTCCGGTGGATTTCTCAGTTCCCGAATTAACAGACGTCCTTTTATCATGTTCAGTTCGGTCCCTCGGCGTGTATCGCCGACTCTTATAGGACTTCTTATTTTTCTTCAAGTTCTGTTTGTAAGTCTTGCTCCGGAAGGCGTCATTCCTTTGCGATTCAGTCATGGTAACATCCTTAACATCCACCTTATTAACGTTCACTGCTTTCCCTCGGATCTTCCCGTCTGGATAATATTCTTCACCTTTACTTTTCGTGGGTGCCTTTTTGGACTCGAAGGTGTCATGGATGAGTTCCAGCCTTCCAGTAGCGGCCCGTGACATAGAAACCAAGTGAGGCACCGAAAGAAGTCATTTCAAAAGGTATTGGATGTTCTAATTAATTATCTTTCTCATTTATATTAGTTAGTCGTCCGTGCTGGTAACTACAAGGTAAGAATGTCAATTTGCTGGGGAATAGCGATTATGATTTCTATATTTGCTACCATCCAGGCATTCAGCTAGCAAGGCTTAGGAGACACCAGGCACGTATCCAGAATTTGGTTTTGGAAGGGGTCCAAGGTGTGCCTGGGCATAAAATGTATAATAAATATATATCATTACACCTGAAGTTATACTATTTTTTCCATAAAACTCTTAATTTTGGTGGTCAGAATCCCCCGGACGCACCCCCTAAATACGTCCCTGGGAGACATTAGAAAACTTCTATCAACAATAGAAAGTTTGCCCGTTGCAGAATTTGAGTAGACTTTTTTCATCACTAAGATTATTATAACATTGTAAAATGGGATTGGCAGGGTAATAATAAAACCAGTGCACGTAAGGACGCCACCCCAGCACTTTCAATGGACATCATCAAGTGGAGCGCTCTACATCTTTGTGTAACGCCTACTTTATTCAAACCTTTCTTTTGCGTAAAAATGTTCTATTTTGTGACAGACTAAATCTGATAGCTTTACACTTAGAAGAACTTATTGTTCGTGGCATTGCCCAGTTAAAAGCTACAACAATTTAAGGAGCTCAATAATTCGTGTTTGCAACTGAAAAATAAAAACAAAAAGAACATAACAGATGTGCAATTTCTACTGTCTTTTCAGTGTAAAAAACAAAACTGTACATCCAACACGTGATCTCAGATTTCTATACGTCTAGTGTGATCACTGTGGCAATTTCGCATCTGTGACTATTACTATCTGTACCTTGCAGAGCGTGGATGTCAAGGGACATAGTATGAGCCGATTCTAAAACCGGTGATTTTTACGTAAGAAAAATGTAAAGAAGTGAATAAGAATAGAAAACCACACTCTGAGGAAACCAACTCTTAAGTACTAACACACGAAAAAAGAACAAAATCAGAATTGCCATGCCATTCATATAGTTTCTACGAATTTCTTTTACATGTTCACATTTCGAGTAAGTTATTACTAATTCTCTACGCAACCACGTACCGACTACAATTGCAAACTACAATTTAACAACACGTCTGAATTTCAGGAACATTCCTAGGGTAAACACGATTGTTTCTTATAGTTATAAACCATAAAAAGTAACATGTACCATTTGATAAAAATAGCATTTCTGGCTACCCTGCTTTCCTAGCGAGGGATACGCTTCAAACAGCAGGAGAAGCATGAGCGAAACGTGTTTTTGACACTGAGAGAAAGTTCCAACCTGGCCTCACAGCTCCTTTAACACACGGAAGGGAGAATTTATCGTACTTGTGCTGTTGGAATTCGTTGCCATGGTAACCGATGGGAACGCGTGCTGAGGCCGCCTCAGGTGGAGGAATTCTGGGAAACCAAGCAGCGAGAAGTGACTGACAATGAGCAGGCATTACTCATCTCTCACCACTGACAAAGAGAAGCCAGTCTCTTCGGCTAGTATGACATTCTACTATCTCATGCTCCAGAGTCTTGACCTATTGAAAGGCTGCGCTATATGCTAGACTATGGCCACTGGTATATTTTACACGCCTGTTTTGTGTCATGGAAAGTTATTTATTTATTTTGGAAACAAGAACAATAATTTACATATATTTGTATTTTTATGGAGAAATATACATGAGGCCTGGCCTCACCTGCCTCACCCGACGAGCCGCTTCTGCAGCCTTCGTATTTATTCTAGTATGTCTGGAAAAGTCATGTTCCTGACCGTCACTAGTTGTCTCTGGAATGCAATAGGCAAATGCGGAATCAGCGAATTGCAAATCTGGACCGCACTGCTCGATGAATCTAAGTCTCGGATTTGACTGAATCTAAATGTCACAAAGTGCTCCATTCCGCCATCAATCTTGGGATTAAACGGAATGGTCCTTAGCCTCGTCAACCTAGCATAAGTGAATTCGTCCGACTGTTAATGGCTTAAGAACAACCGTTGAAACGTCCGATATGAATCAAAGCGATGTATGCTTGACTGATACCAGGAAAGAACTGGATTCTTTAGAACAAAAACCTATCTGAGTTTAATCCAACCAAATCGGCTTCTTTTTCAAACTGAGTAAGGAATGTTCGTGCCGTCATCTCTCCGTGAGTCAAAGGATAGCTTGTGAAGGATCTGAGTTGAGAGAGGCGAATCCGGGGCCGTGTCTCTACTTGGGCATTCCACGTCTCTTTATCTTCGTCATAGCACCTGCGATGAATTCTGTTGCCCATCCCTCGTCTGTAAGACTCCTTGCGTCTTGGTGGTTTAGCTCCTTCTTGACTGGATGCACTAGTCCGATCAGAGAACCCACTCTCATCTTCTGACGACGACAGCTTCTTTCCTTCTCTCAGTCGTGAGTGGTTGTTGCCTTTCTTCATGAAGATTCCATTTTCTACCTCTGTGCAGGTTGTTCTGGGCAAACGTAGGTTAGCAGTAAGTAATCCGACAATCTTCTTCGTACGACATTCCCCTTCTGGATTCGCAATGATGGGTAGGGCCACTATTCAATTTCAGTAGTGTTTCTTTGAGTACAGCCATTTCTGATTCTTGAGTGGAAGCACGTCTTTGAATAGATTCTATCTCATCCAGGCTGACCGACAGAAGAGCATTGGTTTCTTCCCTAGTCTCCTTTACTGCTTCTTCTACTTCTTACACTTCCGGACAGTCGTCGCCTCTACCTCCGTTTCTCTGGATTGAGTGGTAAGTTGTTCCACCTGAATTCTGTCTATGTCCTCACGAACTTCCTTCAAGGTGCCGTCGACAGTCTCCTTCCATGCCTTGACTTGGTCGAAAATTCGTGTCATGTCTGCTCTAAGTTGCCGTAAATTCTTCACATCTTTCCTTCACATCTTTTACTCGTGACTTAATCTCGGAATGATTATCTTTCATTGCCTGGTGAAACTGAGGGAAACCTCAGTTAGGACGGTCGGCCGCGGGGTTTGAACTCGCGTACCCATTGCCGTTCCGAAGTCCTCGACGTTACCGCTTGGATATAACAAATAGAAGAAAGTGGCCATATACTTGCTTCCAAGTACAATTTTAGCATTTGTTCGGTGGGTTCCAGTATAGAAAACAATAATATATTCAAATCTCCTTTTGTATAGCGCAGAAATTAATTTACTTAACTACATACAAGCAAAGCTCGATTAGCTCATGTTTTTCTGATTCACTTTTACTTTTTTAAATTTAGATTTGTCTATTTAATGGATTAAGTAGACTAAACGGAAAGACGGTATCTTGCTTTCGAAAAAGTTTATATTTTTATGTCCACTCCAGCAAAGATCATAACAAATCATGGAATAAAATGTAACTCTTCTAATACTCCCCTTTCCATAATAAATAAACTTATTGACTCCAGCTCAGCTGTTGCTCCAAGAGATCAGCCTATATTCTTTATTTTATTGCAGCGAACCATCCCCATTTCCATACTCTCGTGCTGTTGTGTGTCAGGGAGGCAGCCCGGGAATATCTGTTTACTTGTATTTTACTCATACTGTTATCGCAGTTTCCAAACGGAAAACATTTTCATCCTCAGCGAATGAAATGTAAGTATTCAACGTGATTAAACAATAAAGAGCCTTCAAGGCCATTATTTCGAAACCACTTTATTCACCGAACTAGAATGGTGGGTGCATTTCTTTCATGGCTCTCATGCTGCTTTAGAGGGTGTGGGCAGAGAGGGAGGAAGGTATTGTAACAATATTTCCGCCCGGGAACATCTCTTTCCTTCTTGTTTACCGTTATTTGAACTAAAGTTGTAGTTCGCGAACTACAGACCAGAATGCCTCTTGAATGCTACCACATGATCAGAAAGGCTCTTCTACTGTTATAGGAGTAACATCTCGGTCGCGAACTATTGAACTAAACGAACTAGTCTTTTAAACTGCTCTTTCCAACGAACTGAACGGCCCATCTCTACCTCCGAATATGGGGAGAAGAAACAGCGGGCTGTAATGCTTTCGAGAATTACTCCCGTAGAGAAGTTGACATGCCCCTTTCTAGGAGAAACACTATTAGGGCCGCTATGGCCAATTTTCGTCTACTACTAACAGGAGTTGATACGAATTATTTAAGTTTACACTGAAAAGAGCTAGAAGCCCAATGCAGTGCAAACTATATTCATTAAGCAAAGACGGGTTCAATTTTCAGAGGTTTATTTCTCATCAAAATAAAATCATAACATATTCCTCTAATACACAAGATTTTTTTTTTATGCTAGTCGCAAGTGACTAGCACCCTCCAGAGTGTTACGCCCTCTACATCGGGATGAGGATTTGGGGTGAGATTGGATGCTAGGAAAAGGTGGATGGTCTATGGGTTGTTGGAAAAAATCTAAATCTTATTTATTTATTAAACTTTTAACATGGTAATTATAAGCTTTGCGCTTACAATCATTTCAATTGGAAAGGATCAGCAATGATTACACGACGTCCTCGCTAGTGACGATGACCAACCACAGTTAGGCTAGGCTAAGTTATCTGGTAATTCAGTGAATACAAAAGAGCGCTTACTACCTATACGATTACATATGTACGCACATTCGTATTTAAACATCAATTATTGTTTTATAAATGCTTAGGCTCTTAAAACATTGAAACGTAATCTGTTTACTGATTATTAGAATAGTTTAAAACTATAAAAGATCTCAATTCTTTGTTAATTAAAATAATTCACCATTTAAGCTGTTAGAACTATAATGGTGCTGCCATCTTTTGAGTTACTCAGAAACTCATAGAAATATATCAAGTTGTCAGTTGCTATGACGTCATAATCTTTTATAACATGACGTAATAAACTTTATGCAAGTTGAATTTATTCATTTACAAATAAAATAATAGAATAATAGCGCATTTCATCAAAAAAACAACAACAAATATTTCCAACAGAAAACACATATATCCTATGAAATTGGTATATGGGCTATTACAACCTAGTGAGGTATAATTTGTTTGTATTGTTTCTACTGTTCGCCTAATCTCAATCATTATATTATTATTATCTAAATACAGTATAAAAAAGGCAAACATAATAAACTATACTTCATAAAAATCTGTTTGCAGATACACTTGCTTTTCATTCCTGCTTTAATTTGAAAAACCTGTTTCTGTTTTAAAAACAGTGCTGAGCTTTCCTTCATGTTTCCAAAAAAGATAATGCTGAAGTGGATAAATGAATTTATAGAATTGTTGCAGTAGCGGGTTGCATTTTAGGTTTCCTTTAAAACTCTTAATCCACAAAATTTCAAATTTAAGTTTTGTGACAATGTTTGTATATCATTATTCTGCTCAAGGTCCTCATTTATGATTTCTCGTTAAAGAAAAAGTTTCACTACCTACACATAGGACTACCCCATACTACTCTTTCTATTAGCAATACCGATGGCAAACTCATTTTACAAGAAATATGTAAGGCTCATTTTCAAAGTAGGGGACGCATTATACAGGGTGATTCACGAAATCCGTAACAGCCTTAACTCAGCTCCTAGTGCACAGAAATCTTTGAAACAAAAAATGTTAATACCAAAGTGCATGTGCCGAATCACGTGGTAATACTACTGAAATCAGGATCGTCTCAGGAATACCTTTACGGGTGGGCAACTTCAAAATTTTAAATAGATACAATGGTTGATTTTGCTTTCTTTGAAACAAACATGAAATTTTGAACAACTTTCAGAGGAAACGTTGTTTAATATCTCGTAACGATTGGCAATTACAATAAATAATTGGTAGGTCAACAGTTAACTTACCAAGTAGCTCTTGTAACTGAAGACTTTTTAAAAAATCATCTGAAAGTTGTTCAAAATTTCATGTTTGTTTCAAAAAAAGCAAAATCAACCATTGTTTCTATTAAAATTTTTGAAGTTGCCCTTCCCCCGTAACAGTATTCCCGGGACGCCCCTGATTTTGAAATGTTCACCCTTTTATTTCGCATATTCCATTTAGTATTCCACTTTAGTTTGGAACCTTTATTTGCATTCTTCTTGAGTTACAGCATCCAAAAGTCCCAAAAACCCTTTACATAAATCATGTTAATTTCGACCAACAATTAGTTCTTCTAGTTGCCAAAGGGTATGAGCTATCGAATTATGTTTCCTCTAAATTAAGGCCCTGTTGCGGATTTCGTGAATCACCCTGTATATAAAGTAGGAATGTTTAAGTCATGTTTCAACCCTTATCAAAGAAGATTAAGAATTTGGAATTAATATAGAAATTCTTAACTACATGGAATATTGTCCATTACGTTTTGTTCAAATATATTTTAACTTATACTCAAATGTGTTCGCTCATACTATTTATGTGTAATGAACAATGTTCTCACACTGAGAAGCGTTATATTTTTCATACTATACTTTCTTCATGTTCCGTGTAACGTAAGGTACAAAATAAACTCATGCTTGGTTTATAAAACATACAATAATATTAATTTTAATCAACAAATACCGCATTAGTATTCAGTCTAAAGTTCTCCATTTCTATAGTTTGCCGGTTCAAAAGTTCGAGTGGTTCAAAGTTTGCTAGTTGAAAAGTTACATACAAAACTAGAGAGAGAGAGTGTATGTGTGTGTGTGTGTGTGTTATATTGTTGTATTTGGGTGACTGTCTGTCGAATTGAGTTTTTCAGTCCTTACTTCCTCTTTTGCCTCTGTATGGTATATTCTCTGCCTTTTCATGTTTTTCATAGCTATTAAAGTACTTCTACCTGTTTATTGAAACCAAACTGTAAATAAGAGAAACAGACTCGTTTAAAATTATAAAATATGTAAGAAATGTCACTGGTCTCCCTTGTCCAAGTAACCATTTCACGTTTTCACTACATTTCTTTTTGTATGGATTTCCTTCAGTATTTAAAGGGCATAGGGGAAACAATGGTAACCTTTTTTTAAAAAAAAAATGAGTTGAGTACAGAAATACAATTGTAACACTCATGTGAGCTGAACTGTGGAAAGAGTTCAAGTTAAAAACAACAGATGGCAGCATATTGGCAATTTGTTTTATAAGGCAAAATGAATTTTCCTAACGTAATATCTTAATTCATGCTCAACGTGGGTTACCATTGATTTCCCTCATGTCTTTTATTTATTAGATCAAATTTTATGTTTATATGGTGAATCTTAAGCTTTAATATTCATAAGCCGTTTTCTAAAATGGAAGATTTAAAGATATTAAAAACTATGCTTTTCTTATGTTCGTTGATTACGTGTCATCTCTTGGATTTTAGCTGCTATATAAATCCGCTAGGTGTCCCACTTCATGCACACCTAAAACAAAAGACAGTCATGTTGAATCAAAATATTTAAGTTGGCATCGCGTTGTTTGTAGTTTCCTAGCAGTTCGAATATTTTTAATGTTTTCTTGAATTACCGCAATTTACGAGTGTCACTGCTGTCCTCTCTTCTCGTGTTGCAAGTTGCTGCCTAAGGCAAATTACGTTTAGACGTTTTTATTTGTTACTAAGCACGTTTTAAAATGAGACAGTCATACAAGTTTCAAAAACAACCTTTTTTGTAGTTGAAAATTGTTAGTTTGTCAGTAGTGTCCCCTCCCCGTTAGTGCTGTCTCTCCCCTGAACACAAGGTACAACCTCTGTATTACCTACTCATAACACACTTCTACAAATAACCTGAATAATCCTGACTATGAGGTCGTAGGGCCCCCATAAAACTTGCCAAATTTCTTCAATTCAAAATTTTAAGTTTCTAAGCAAAAGGAAATCGTTTCAAAATATGACGTATGTGTATTTCTTTTAAGGTTTTAATAAGTATTACCAAAATTTCACATTTCGCTTTTCGAACTTTCAATACTGATCTTCATTTTCCGATATTCTCAAAAATCTAAAGAGGTGGGATGCTTACCAAGGTCTCTTAAACAAACCTTGCAGAAAACAAAACAGACACGGAAATAAACTTACGTGTTTACTACGAGCATATTGATATGAAAGCTTTTGTAAATATGTGTTAAAAAGATATTTTATATTTTAGAAGTTCAGAAGAAAAAAAAAATAGTTGTGTAATCAATTAGTGAAGGTTCTTGATAGAATTTGGTGAATTTTAAATAATTAAGTTTGTCTTCCTTATTATTTTCATTACATCACGAATACTTCATATTTTTATTCGTAGCTTATGTTCACTAATAAAGTCAAACCTTACATATTATTTTTATTGTTGAAACTTTGAATATATACATAATATTTTTACTTTCTACGATTTTCTAGACACAAAATTATGAATATCTTTCGTTCGTTAGAAACTCCAAAATCATCCAGGCGAATTGAAATATAAGAATTATGAATAATTGGTAAACCATCTCCGAAATGTGTATAATTATACTGTTCTTTGATTTTCTTAAAACCTCTTGGATTTGTACTTTAGTACTTATTATCAACTCCATGGAACGTACGTCAACTCCATGGCGACTGAAAAATCTGAACGAATAATAAAATAATCATTACAACTAAAGTTTATGCATATAGCTTTAAGATCACTACTATAAAGACAGCCTTTTAAAAAAGCTACTTATACGTAGAAATTGAATAAAGAAAAAAATTCATTCCAAAGTATTATTAATTTGGAGATTAACCGACATAATTATATTAATGATAAAATAAAGTAGAAAATGGAAGTTTCTTGTGTGTAAAGAGATGTACGGTGGATGTATAAATAACACACACACAAAAATAATAAAATGCTAGCTTTGGCTGGCTAAACATATATAAATTTAGTAAAGTAAGTACTACTTTTTCTATATTAATTTAATCTTATGGTTGCCCTTCCTGATCCTTTTTTGTGTCATACAATAGACACAAGTACTTAGAAAATAAATAAATAGCGGGTAGAACAGACTCAAAGATGGCAGCCCCATGAGGAAAACTCGGCGGGCCTCCGATGGCCCGCCATCATGGTTGGTGGGCCACCGGCGGCCCGACGACTTTTCCTCATAGGGAGACTACCTTATCCAACAGCTGACGAGCAAAATTTTAAGGTAAACAATAAGGTTACTCACTCCAATTATTCTTATTTCACCTATGGAAGCCAACATCTTGCGCATATACTTTAGTTTATGAAATTTAGAGGTCAATATCTGTAAAGTAAGAGTATCTTTTAAATAAACAGGAATGACAGAATTATACAGGTGTAATTTATTTTAACTACTCTTCGATATTGTGAGAAAAGAATATATAAGAAATACCACAGCTGCGCTCGCTAACTTTTGTGCTTTAGGAGAGCTGTAATGGAAATCAGAAGAATGTGAGAGAGTTCTAAATTGTTATTCATTTCTCGGTTTGCCCTGATAGTATAAAATTATGATCAACAGTTACTTCTTTCCATAGCATTTGCTCGTCATACATAAACAGATGAGCTTCAGCACAGCAAAATTACAACTTAAATATTAAAACTTCCGTGGATACAAAGTAAAAGAGAAATAAAAAGCATATAATTTATAGTAAAAATCATATTTAAAAACAGGTTTTCATTAAAATGTACTAAAAAAGAAAAATAATTTATTTTCATGCTGGAATTCCCTCACTTTATTAAAATGTACTAAAAAGGAAAAAAAAATAATGTAGATACCGGTCTAAATGCCTGCCTTAGAAGATTATTTTATATGATTTTTAGTGTTGGAAAATTTTAATCTTTATTATGTACTATAAATTATTTAGTATATAATTTCGCATACTTTTAATTTCTGCATCGTTATTGCATGATGTCTTGCCTCTAGTAGCGTAACGGGAATTTTACTCTTCTCCCCCCTCAAAGGTACTTTTTAGGACCCATTTTTAGAATTCATTTTTTATGTTAAGTACTTGTTGCCTGTAGGTATCCTGGACACCTCGCCCTCCAAAACGGGTGCTCGCGGCATTGTAGTTACGCTACTGTTTGCCACTTAATTTAATTTGACAATGAATTGAGAACTGCGGCACCCGGAGTACCTCTATGACCTGTCCCAGTACCAAATACAATTATATGCGAAATTTGGTATAAATCAATGGACATGTGTAGATTTGTACAAGTAAAGATATGTGTATAAGTTAAATATTAAAATAGATTGCAAACATTGATAACTGAGGTATCTGGGGACGTGGACGCTCACACTATTTTTCTATTGTGTTGAATAATGTTTATACCAAGTTCAATGCGGATACGTCTATCAGTGTGGAAGTAATTTGAAAAATTAATTTTTTGAACAAGATGGCAACACTGACAACTAGGGCGCAATACCCGCCCCAGAATATTAAAATATCGTATTGCCATTGGAAGTACATATGTGTGCAAAGTTTCAAGTTGATCGGATATGTGGAAGTGGGTCAAAATTAGCCTTAAAGATTTTACCTTAACTAACTAACGAACTAACAAGTGAGGTTAAATAAAAGCTTATAAACATTAATAAAACTACACCTGATGTTCCAAACCTTTTAGCCGTCTAAGCTAAATACAAGGCAGTAGGCAAGAAACATTTACGAAATAATATTTTCTCCCTTTTGTGCATGATATTTATTCTCTTTTCTAACTATTTCTTGTTTATCCTTCTTTACTGTGGCCTATGTACGTTCTTAACGTCGACAATGAGCCGGAAAGTTTGAAATGTTTATTGTAGTTTTATTATTGTTTGGTGCTTTTTACTTTAAACGGAATCCACAAATGTTTCAATACATAAAGTAGTACTTTCTGCTTCATCCTCTTTGCGCCTCATGTCAGTTTACAAGCTCTGCGCAGTAGTTTTATTTATAATTCATTTTGAGATCCAATTGGAAGGTATGAAACAATAACAGCCTATATGGCAAAATTATTGGTTTTGTAATAAGAAAAACATGACTCGTTTATCTTTGGTGATCAGATGTTCCTCCCTGAATAACATACGACACATAATAAAGACACTAAAAATACCAAAAACACAATGTCCAACAGGGTTTGGTTTGTTTCGTTACTTCGTCGACAAGCCACTTTGTTGATAGCTTACTTCGTCGACAGGTACGTCTCGTCGACAAGCCACTTTGTCGACAGGTTACTTCGTCGACAAGCCACTTTGTCGACAGCTCACTTCGTCGATAGATAAGTTTCGTCAACAATTCACTTTGTGACAGCTCACTTCGTCAACAGGTATGTTTTGTCGACAGTTCATTTCATCGATAGGTACAGTTCCTCGACAGCTTATTTAATCTATAGGCTTATTTCGCAAATGATGATTTTATGAACACCAATTTCAGTCAAGGTTACACCCATAGAGAAATGGAGCGTATAAAAAAAAATACAGGCAATATAATACATTTGTTTGGCTTTGTTACAACCTTGCAAGCTGTTCTTCCCATAGCCTAATTATTGCCTTATTTTTCTTCTGTCTTTAAAGTATCGGTTGTGGAAAAAAGTGATAAAAATTTAATTGCAGAAAATTCATCTTTAGCGCCACCTATTGAGCATTATTCTTTAAATTCGGAAGTCCAGATCATATGACATATACTACAAGAAAATATTAAATAATTTTCTTGGTCTTGGGCGCCCGCAGGCAGTAGCGCAAGAGGGGCATGTGCCATCACACGTTTTATTTAAACTGATACTAAACATTTGTATGTTTTATCTAATAGAAATGAGTTTATTCTGTGCACTCTTTTATTATATTAGTTAAATTTTTAATCCATGTAATTTTCCACATGATCTTGTAGTACTACAGGCTTCTAACTTGCAAGACTGAATAGCCACTACGGTGTTAATCTAAAATCAATGTTGTCATTATTTTATAAATCCCAGATCATCAATATTTTTGCTCTTCGTTATATTTAAACCTAATTATTCAAAATAATGGAAATAAACCTACGCCAATTTAAAATATTTCGAAAAGTAGTTATTTCGGTTTGATTAGCATATTGTGGCTAATGCTCTGTTTTAAACTGTGATGTGTTTATTTGTTGGCAGATTTTGATAATATATACAAAAGAATAACAATATGAATTTCCTCATTTTAAACACGCTAATTTTGTTCCTTTATACTTTTCGTTTATGGGCAAACAATTTACTTTGATCTAAGTTTGTTACGTCTGAGGGATGAGGTCCATATCTGATTACTTTTCCGCAAGCAACGAAAATAGTATTAGTTCTAACACTACTCCTGCGTTTATGTAGTATAATAGATAAAATATCTACAACAACAACAACAACAAAAAAAAAACCTGCATTCCTTCCTTCTGCTTTCAATAGAATGTCTACATAGATACCTTTGCCCCTTCACGTAGTGAGTAAGGATTTCCTGCAGAATTTTGAGGAATATGATTGTTAGTAGTCGTCTTTCCTGTTCGTCTAGATGAGGAAATCCTTTCCAGTAGTGTGAATCATATTTAGAGGCAAATCTAAATTGTTAACCCTACTCCTTTAAGTGAACAAGTATATTTTGAGGAATATGTAGTGGAAATCACAGTCTTGTACTCCCTACTCGTTCTGGTGAGCAGGGACGCATTTAGAGGGGACCTGAGGAGTCCGGACCCGCCCCCAATTCAGAGTTTTAGGCACAATTAGTATAACTTTAGACGTAATTATACTTACTTAATATACATTTCGTGCCCACACACACCTTGGATCCCCCGGATACCCGTGAACCCCTCCCAAAACCAACGTCGATATCAGCAGTCTTGATCTTCCAATCTCAACACAAGGTGTTTTTAAATATAACTATAAATAAGTGGTCTAGTGTTTACCATTGTTTGCTGCTGATCGTGTGGTCCCGGGTTCGATTCCCGCCTCTGCCAAGGATTTTTTTTCCAAATTGAAAGAGTCTGGAACGGTGCCCACCCAGCATCGTGATGCAATTGGGGAGCTGTTGTGAATGTAGCGTTTGTTGTAAATTGTGTAACTCTACTTAATGACCCGAAGGGACGATCGACCCTGGTAGTTCAATACAAGTGATTGTACCACAGTGCAGGAAATAAATGAGCAGGTACATTGATCACGTGATTGTTTTCTTTAAAAACATTGTTTCCGAAAAAAAAAATAACCGGAGAACCGCTTCTTTAGTTAGGAACAGATCTTGGTAAACTAAAAGCACATTTCTTCGTGTAGCTTTGGGAGTTGCTTTGTCGGGCATATTAATAAAATACCTATCTTTTAGTGGTGAGGTCCCACTACGAACCACCATCTCTCTCGTAGGTTCGCAATTCGTAGTGCAGTGACTTCCTGGTTATCCTATGGGCCGCAGGTGACCGTTTCTCGGAGTAGGATCGAAACCGGTGGCTCATTTATTTGCACCAGTGTAAGACCGCGTTGTCGAGTGACCGTTTCTCTGTGATAGGAACGGAACTTACTTCGTGTATATTATCTCATACACCCTTGAGGGACGGTTTCTTTTAGGCGACCGTTTCTCTCGGCCATGAACGGAACCCAAGAGTGTGTTGTCTCTTTACCTTGCGTCCTTGACTTCCCTATGCTTCCCAGTGTCTACCTTGCCCGCTGCGTTGCTGAAGCTAACACCGCAGAGGCTGTTACAATAGTAATCAAATACTTGTTGCAATGGTGTTAGTTTCCTCTTTATTAATTTTCTGTTGAGCAGTAATGACTTTATCAGTTCGATTTGTAGCGAGGGATGGTTGGGATTTCCTCCTCTCTGCAAAATTTTCCCTAACTCTGCTTTCCGAAATATCACCCAAGCCTTGGATATGGTAAAAAGATATGGTAATCTACGTTCTGGAAAAAAAAAAAAATCTCTTGAAATTGTATAAATCAGACACTGGACTAAATGATTTCAATTTTTTACTGTGCTTCAACACTAAATTCAAGAGATGCAAGCATACATCATTCTTGCTAAATTTGTTTTGTTCTTGAGACTCCATAACAAACTAATATAATTTTGTGATATAAAATATTTACCCCAAACAATTGATTTATAAGACCAGGTTCCTTTATTACACTTCCAGAGTTTTTAAATTTACATACTTGAAAGACAAACAAGGTTTCATAGTGTGAATTTTAATATGCTCACGAGACTACAGCAATATATTTTCCAAGTACTTGAGATAAAACTTGTCGAAATAATAACAAAAAGAAGCGATGACTTTATTTTTTATTTAACAGTGATAATGTCCATCTACTGGCCATAATTAAACTTATGCAGTCTAGACAATATTTGAAGCATAACAGGAGAAAACAAGGAAGTTCGCAAAACAGGTTTATTGAGAAAATCAAGTTTGAATACCTTCATCGCGTACTGTTTAACCAACTGACCAAGTATGTATAATATTGTCTCTTGTGCTCATTTATGAGTTTTAACCCTTCGTTCTTTGACAGTTTTTTAGTTCCAATTTTAACCAATAGAATGAGTTATAAAACACAAAATTGCTAGAAATTGACATTCCCGGTTTTTTCTCGATATCCTTCACTATTAAATACAAAATTTAGAATAGGAGTAAAACATATACAAAATAGGAAAATTACAAATACAGTTACTTTGGTGATTACATTGCTACATGAAAATAAATGTAATGTTCCGTTACAAACCAGTAAGGTACCTGTAAACAAAATAAACAGTCTAAACTCTGACCTGTTGATGGACTTATATGTTGACAAAATTATTATTGGAGGAAACTTATCTGTCGCCAAACGCGCTTTTCGGCAAAATAAAATTTCGACGAAACGTCTGTCAACAAAGTGAGTTGTCGACAAAATGAGCTGTCGACGATACGTACCTGTCGACAAAAAGAGCTACCGACGAAATGCACCTGTCAACAAAATGGGCTGTCGACGAAACATACCTATCGACAAAGTGAGCTGTCGATGAAACATACCTGTCGACAAAATGATTGTCGACGAAATGAATGCGACCGTGTCCAACAATATTTCGGCGTAGCTACACGTACACTTCATCAATTGGTTGAGAAAATATGAAAAAAGAGGAAACTTTAGGTTAAGCAGTCTGTTTTACGTTGTCTAAGGTGCGTATCTTGCAGGTGAATATGACGGCTCTCCACGTAAGAAGAAGGATGAACTCTCCGATGGAATGAATTCGTCTTAGAATAAACAAATGAACCCATATAGAAAACATAGTGTATGTGTAAAATAAACGAAGGTTATGGCTATTGTAGACGGGGGCATGAGGTGAAATATAATTCTGAGAGAAGATATAAATGAAGGTATAAGAAGAAATGTATAAATGCAATGTAACCGAAATGAGGTAAATGTGCAAAGAATAAAGAAACACTGATTGGTCAGTGCTGGAAATGGAAATCGTTTACTGGGAAAACGCAGAATGTTTTTCCTATGACTTGAGTATTGCGGATCCTCCCCCATACACACAATGGTAAGGGGAACGTAGGGACATTTCCCTATGAGAAACACAAATTAAAAAAAAAGGGGAACGCATAAGTTTCTCCTCACCGAAAGTCTGGATTGCAAAAACAAAGTTCAATTTCCGGTGAAATATTTTCACCCATTATAAACAGTAGAAGTCTGTAGAACTGCTGCATTTTTGCATTGTTTGTACTATTAGGGCTTACTAATCAAAATTGTAACGTCGTTCTGAGTTTCGACTTATTCTGTATTTGTTTCAAGAAGCACGAAAGAAAAAAATCATGTTAATTTCTTGCACAGAGGTGATAGTGTGCTTCGGATATTTCGTACGGGAATGATTCAGGGTTGGAGGTTCTTTGTACCAATGAGTAAGTACGGCTCATCATTCTTGAGCTTCCATTTACTCGCCCGATGCACGTGGAGTAACAGGTTTGTAATATTTCTGTATGTTTTAAGCTTTCAAAGAATTTCAACAAATTGTGACAAAGGATCATGTAACCACCTATTGGAACCATAAACAACGGTTGTTTGCTGCATTCAGTCTCGGAGTTTGCGATCCCCCACATTCCCCCTAGATACACATTTTAATTACAGAGGGAACGGCGATCCCCTGCGTTCTCCCCTCCATTTTCAGCACTGTGGTTGGTGTGATTGACTTAAATAAAGGTAACAAAACCTTCTCTAACAATCCCTGATCCTGATTCAAAGGCAGTTGTATTTTATTTATATAGAAACTTTCATATACCATTCTTTCTTTCATGGAATCTGTCCTTTTCAATATTACTGCATCTACAATACTGTGACATGAGATTTTTAAGTGCTGATAAAGACCTGAAACAGGGGCTTCACTTCCTGCATCTCCGACGTGTTCGGTGAACATTGTGTTACGGTTTCGTTTGGTCATTCCAACATGCTTCTCACCACATTGGCATGTAATTTGGTATACTCCACTGCTAGCATTTCTGTGAACAAAATTACTTTTATATTGAGTGGAACTAATGTCTTCGGTGGTATTATTGCAAGATTTTTATTGTTATTTTTATAAATGCTTTTCAGTCTATCATACCTTCAAGTTCACAGTTTTGTGAAATGGATTCTGGGATGAATGTTATCGAGTTTATTTAAGAGTAAAGCTAATTGATCTTCATTTTTCTGTAGAATCAGAGTATCGTTGACTTATCTGTAAGTGCTTGAGTGAGGGTTGATTTAGTGTTTCAGTTACAAAGTCATCCATGGGTCCATGACTATATCCGCCAGAATCGGTGAAAGGAGACTACTCACAGCTAAATCTCGCCTTTGTTTATAAAATTGATCTTCGAATTAGAATACATTGCTCTGCAGGAAAAACTAGAATAAATGAATTCTGAAGGTTTCTCTCCCCTTTATTAATAGTAATTATGTGCACGTCCCAACAAGGGCTATGGGGATGGAAGAGTACAACGTCTATGGAGGCCATTTTTATAAGATTGGCATTGACTTTAATGGAGTTAACCATTGTATGTTTGAATCTATACTGTAACTACCTAAATGTCTAGCTATCCATTTAGCCAGATTAACTATAGGATGTTGCTATCCTGTAATAATAAGTCGAAAAGGTTCATACTTCTTGTGTATTTTGGGGAGATAATAAATAATCGATATGATATTTCTTTTCACAGGGCTTTACAGGATTGACGCCTAGCCATTTATGAGACGGCGCACTGTAACAAGAATCTATTTTGGGGCCGATCTTCTTGTTACTATATATTATGATCTACCCACTTTCATGCAAACTGAAAATGTAATTTTGTTTGCTGACAACCTAAACGTTCTGATGAAAGGGGTAACCCAATCAGATCTAGAACACATTCGTCAAAAGCCCTGTGTCTTACCGATTGTAACATTTGATTCCTTACTTTTGCGCTACTGTACTGACACTAAATTTTTAAGTGTGACTTTAAAATAAATTTTGAGATGGGAAATGTACATAACTGAAGTCAATCAGAAATTGCGTAATATTTGCTATGCTTTGTATGGACTCAGTATCCAGAGAAACCCTATTGTTACTATACTATGCCAAATTTTACTCAGTTTTAAACTTCGGGATATTTTTTTTTGGGGGGGGGGGCACCTTCTGCTAGCATAAAGATCTTTCGCTTACAAAAAAGCATACCATTTTTGGCCTAAAAGTCTCATGCAAAAACATCTTTAAATCACAAAGAAACCTTACTCTTCCTTGTCTTTTTATTTATAAACGTATAATGTTTATGAACAATCAACATTTATTTACTTATGTTAGGAGTATGCACCAGCACAGTACAAGGCAAAAGATTGATATATTTGTAAATCGCCAGAAATACGTATGTATATACGTATATTATCACTGCACAAAATTATACAATAAGCTACCTCAATACTTAAAATCTATAGAAAATATTTCAAAATTTAAATCTGTACTTCTTGAAACATTGACAAGTAAAGCTTACTATACTATCAACGAATATTTAGAAGATGATTTGTAACCTTGTTTTAATTTTTAAGTTATACAATGTATTTTATCTAGATATTGTAATTACTTGATTTCTTATTGTAATTAGATTCAATATGACGATTCTGATGTACAACTGGCCTTTAGACTACTAATGTACGAAAAAGAGAATAAATATGAATATGTCTTTGTCAAGAATGCGTAACCTTAAGGTGTATGTATAAATACAAATGGACAAGAAGAAAACCACGCGGCCAGCGCTGGTTGACGACCTTCCAGACATACCACAAGTCCCAACATCTTCAAATTGAATTTTATTAACGAGTCAACACAGCCTCATGGACATAAGTTTATAGCGGCTATGAGGATGAGCTAGACCCGAACCTTCCAATTTGTAATATATAGTGCACTAAATTTGAATGTAATTTTTAAGACCTTTACGCAACTTTGGCTCAGGCCGAATGGATGAGGATGAGATGAATTGGTGGAGTGAAGAAAGTAAAAGGAAACGGGAGAACCCCGAGAAAACCCACGCACACGGTGTTTGTCCACCACAAAGCCTACATGGCATGAACAGGAATCGAACAGATGACCCCTCAGCAGAGGTGAGCACTCTACTATTGAGCCACTGCGGTCCACATAGTGCATTGAAGACATCGTGAGTTAACTATAAATACATACTTTTTGAAGATAACTCCCTTGAACAAAAATATCACTAAACAAACTAAACCCATCAGTTTGCAACAAATAGCTAGAAAAGTGACTCATCTGACCAGACAATCTGTCAAGTTCCAGTGCTGATATTCTTGAACCGAGGTGAGTCCAAAGGTCGTGTGATGCAGTTTCTGGTGGGTCACTGAAGCTAGAGAAAGATACACGATATTAAAGGGAATCGTTTCTGGCTCGCGCCTGCTTGAATTCTGAAATGATTTGCAAGATAACACACAGAGATTAGTGCCAAAAGTGCGGGACAGAAGCCAACACTGTACACCATGACAAGCGTAATGTCTTTACCACCTCCGAGATTGGATGAATGAATCACGTCTTCGACCTTCCCTCTCCCAGTTTGCTTGTTTCAAAGTCTATTCTCTCCGTTTTCCTAATTGACTGGCCAAATCTGTCTACGTGATAACCAAGCTGTTAGGCTATTTCGAAGGTCTATGCAACCAAAAGAGAAAGATAGCATGCTTTATCAAAGGTGTTACCTGTCCAATTAATCCTACCGTTCAACGTATAAAAGTATTTTACATAATCTTTTTAAATCTTAATAACTTACCACAATTTTATAAAACAATGGTACTTCTATAAAGAGTGGTTGTGTAATAGGACCGTCTCCTTCAGATAGGATACTAATTCCTCCGTCAAAAGGTCGAAAATCTGGAACGCTGAAAACGAAAGTGAACTTTAGCCTCTTGAAAAAAGCAGCAAACGTAAGACATTTATATATTTTTAAAAGAAAATTTATTCTCATATGGCCTAAAACCAAAAAAGTCGGAGGCATGATGTCCCTAGGAAGCACTTCTTCCGGAAAGAATTGAAGACTTCTTGTAGAAAACCCCGTACGTGTAAAAAAAAAAAAACTTTCAGAAAACACTGTAGCCTACGTATTAGAAAACCAATAATTTCAGTAAAAAGAAGGAATTACTCTGACTTCAATTTTCCACTCCAGTGGTGATTCTTTGAGAGCTCTTACGAACAACTTGAAATGAGAAATAGACCTTACATTGTATCTTGAAATATTCCCATTGTTTTGTTTTTTTAAAGAATCACAGTAGTACTTACAGTTTTTCCACAAGCAGTCTTCAATCCAATAAGGAAGCGTACAGGACCTTTACTCTAGAAACCATCTAATTATTCGTCTGCCTGATCTGAGGGCAAAGTTCGGAAATCTGTTAAATTGGTCAGCGCCGGGCTTGGCCAAAATGAACAGCATCTAATCCTACTCGGCCTTCCAAAGCATTGATTCAGTCACGAAATCGCCAATATATTCCATAAATTGTAATACTATGTACTAGGAAAATACAACGTAATGTTGTTCATTTATTTGACAAATGTTCGTAGACTTACTAAGGGTTCAGACGATTGTCAGGTGCAAGCTGAAACGCATGTCATTCAAATACAATACAAGATTCCAAAATTTGAACAAGAGAGGTGTACAGCGAGAGAGAGAGATGAGTAGGAAATATTATATATATATATATATATATGGCCGGGAAACCGGGACAGGACCGGGAAACCGGGACTGTCGCCCCAAAAGGCTTCTGCCACTAACTGGGAGGAGACCCCTTAATTCCTCTTGCTGAGACTTAAGGGAACCGACCGGGGTAGACGCCTAATGTCCAATCCATACGTTCACGTCGTGGGGCCTGTTAGTACCCAAGCAACTGCTTGGCGAACGAACATGGATGGGCTGCTCACCAACCCGCATTAGCTGACAGCGTGGTGAGTCAAATGTCAGCACCCCTCCTTTCTTTACATATGATGGTACAAGCAAGGAAACAGCCTCGGAGGCCCTCATTACCCGGAGGACGGAATGCAGCTGGCAACGGCAGCGGTCAGTCCTGCAGGAAGTCAGAGGGTCAAAATGCCCGGGTTTGGACTGTAGACTGCCAGGACACCGACACGGCAATTCGAACGGACCTATACGTGGCGACCCTCAACTGTAAGTCACTTGCAGGAGAGGACAAATTAGAAGAACTGCAGAATGAACTTAAGAGGATTAAGTGGGACATCATAGGACTATCAGAAGTGTGGAGGAAGAATGAAGAACAGTTGGAACTACCGTCAGGGCACACGTTCTACTACAAAGGAACAGAAACTGGAAAAGCGACAGGCGTTGGCTTTATAATTAATAAAGACCTGAAGTCACGAATCACAGAAATTGAAGGAATTTCAGATAGAATCGCACGGGTAGTAATAAAAATTAACAAGAGATACAGTATGGAAATTATACAAGTGTACGCTCCAACAAC
>JAGDQP010004576.1:36480-84105 GCA_022664845.1 Lepisma saccharinum | reverse complement strand
TTCTCTTTCTCTTTGCAGTCGTTTTTCTTGTGGCTTTTGTCGCCACAATTTCCACATCGTGAATCGTTTTTGCAATGATTTGCTATATGCCCGTAGTCAAAACATTTTAGGCAAGTTGTGACCACCAGGTAATCTTTAATGTTGGTCACCTCGTACCCTATATAAATTTTCGGATTCTGTATTAATATTTGCCTAACCTGTCTAGGTACCTCAATCACAAGATGATATCGATCCTGTCCTCTAGGGCCCGTTTTGAATCGTGGTTTTATTAATTGACGTTGCTCATCAGTGATATCTTGTAGGTTTCTAACCAGCAATTCTTCCACCACTTCTGCTTCCTTCATCTCCGTCGGAATGCTGTAGATTATCATCATCGGGTTCCTCTTTTCGCTTCTATTCGTCATGTCGAAATTCTGTTTCATGTTTGGATGATTCAAGAGTTTTTCCTCATCCAAAGTAGTTGCCATCTGTAATAGAATCGCGGTTTTTGTTTGGATCATTTGGAAATTGATTTTTCTTGTCTCTGTATAGACTTAGTTATCCTCATTCTTGTATCTTTCAGCGATTCTCCTTGTTTTGGTTTGATCATTATCGTGGGTTTGGTGTTTCTTTTGGTAGACTCTATCAGCTTGGTTTCCTCCGGAATTTTAGTATCATCCTTTTTTAACATTTCTGCAAAAGTAACCATTGGTGTCTGAGTCGGCAAATCCTTTGCCGCTCTTAGATTACCGTTTTCCATATATAAGTTACGTATCTCTTCTTCTTGCAGAGTTAACTTTTCTTCCGTCTCGATTCTTCTTCTTTCAGTCTGCTCAACTGTGACTTCCAACTCCTTTATTTTTACAGAGCCATGTATTGCGTCTTCCTTCAGCTCATTAATTGTCCGCTCATATTTATCCACTTCCCGTTCCCTTTCCTCAACTTTTGTTTGCCATATTACTAATTTAGTTTCAAATTCTTTCAACCTGTTGTTTTCTCTTTCCAATTTCTCTCTGGTTTTCTCTAACTCCTCTAATCTTCCTTCCAGATACGCATTTCTTATTTTAAGCTCTTCATTTTCCTTTTCCTGTTTGTATCTTTTGACTCTTTCTTCTTCTTCCGGCGTTCTCATTCTTTTTCTGGATGCTCCTTCATCTAGCTCAGGCGATAAATCCATCTCCTCTCCTACTGGATCCACGAGTCCTTTCCTTACTGATCTCAATGATTTGGGAGTTTTTTGTTGTAGCTTCTCCCACTCAGCATTTATTTCATCGACGTGCTTTTGTCTTAACTCCCTTTCTTCTCTGGACGATCTGGGTGTGCTGGTGTTTATCAGCTTCTTTTTTATTTTATCTTGCCATCTTAACGTAAACGGGTTATTAGATGATTGTTTGTTTTCTGTCTTAAATTCTTTTTCGAATTTCACTAGTCCTTCTCTGGTAAAGTCCAAAAGATCGAATTCTTTCGCCATAGTTCGTTCGTTTACGCACACGAAATCACTTACTACGCTTAAGGTAAGTTTAAGTTTATAATAATTAAATGGAAAAACCAAAAGGCCACCCCGGTACCGCAGATCCGGGAGCAGACACTCCGAGAGGCCGCTAAAAAAAAAAAAAAAAAAAGGAAGAATCGGCGGGGGGTCAATGACCCCCGGAGAACCACCCCCGAAATGCTCACGGCAAATTCTGGACCGCAAACACCTCGGGAAGGGGAAGGGGCAGCGATCCCCCGGGTGAGGTCAACGACCTCCCAAAATATCAGACCCCCATCTCATACGGCACCGGAGATACGGACCCTAGCCCTCCATAATCTTGTAGTACGTATCCACAAAAGAACTTAGAAGTACCACGGCAATGACGGCGTCAGGACTCAGACAAGATCTCGCCTAACAACAGTCACCGTCGATTCACCTTCAGTTTAATTCACCGGAAATCCTCGGTCAAGAAAGCTTGGATGATGTGGCCTTCTTGATGACAACGTATTCTCGGTTATTATAGTCCCATAAGGTTAACATGCAAACTTTCGATGGTCAATATCTCGCACCAAAAAAATCGCACATGTTTAAAAGTTTCATAAAACGTTCCTTTGATAATTAGGAATATAATAGAGTACTTACAACTTAGGTCCACTGCGTTTCTCCCTCCGAAAAACCACACTTTTACGGAGCGATTTTCACACGCGTCTGCTCATTAGCAAAGCAATAACTCAAGTCCGATTCTGTATGGTAACTAAACTCGCGCGACAACACCTAAGGACCTTGGCTTGTTAGACGGATGTATTACATTCAAGTAGCGGGCTACGTGGTCAGCTAACGCCTCTTCATAGACATGTGTCTGACTTTCATGACCACAGTCCGCTACTTCTTCTATTCAAGTAGATCCCCAATTGTCCTCACGATGCTGGGTCAACACCGAAATTTTGAGCTCCCCACCGGAAATCGAAGCCGGGACCGCTCGTACAGAAGCCGAGCGCACTACCGACTAGGATACACAGGAGGCTTTATTCTGTATGATGCTTTATTCTAGTTTCTGCAAATGTGTGGTTACCCAATGTGACGGGGATTTTTTTAGTAGTAGATCTCCCTCCACCTCAAGGATAAGTGGTGTCGAACACTTTTACCAGGACAACCAGCGTGATCATGGTTTGAACTTATAGGACGAAATCTACTGTGTCTATCCGATTATTACCTTTATTATGTTTATGGCAACAATGAGAGTGACTACCCTCTCTGATTTGTAATAAAGAATTCCCAGTTGTGATTAGTAATTTGAAAAGATATTACTTAAACATAGAGGCTTACGTAATTGTTGCAAACTATGTCGTAAAGATAAAGGTATTTGAACAAGGTGAACTGCTGGTGGTTTATCATTGCCTTTCATCGTGTGAAGGTGACTTCCTAAGATGGTTAACAGTTAAATGGGTCTCGAATCACTTGTGTTCCCACCGGATATCGAACCCGGCACCTCTTTATTACAAGATAGTGGAGCGTTATCACCACTTACCCACCATGAGCAAATGTAGCTTCCGTATTTCGTGCTGAGAATAGAATGAAAACAATAAGATTGAGTATGTGTGTGGGGGGAGGGGGCGCTCAATCTCGGTGATGATCTATGCGTGTCATGATGCCAATTGGGGAAGCCACTTAGAAGTAGCAGACTCAAGTCTCGAAAGGCCTATAAATCGGTGAGTCGTTCCGTTGACCTCGTGACACTCTCGTTGAACAAAATCCGCGTGATAGGATATGGCCTGCCAAGTCAACGAGTGATTTTTAGTGCAGGATTTGGTAGTAGAACGACAGAATAATTATAGATAAAGAAAATAGCAAACAAGCTAGTTAGGACATTGTTAACGCAGAAATTGTACATTGCAGGACATCATTGAGATTATGGTTAAAGAAGGATGAGGAAGAAGTCAGATACAAATTGTTGACAGTGTTAACGAAGATAAAATCGATGATAAGGCAACAAGAAAAGAACAAGATTGGTAAGAAAGTAGAAGTCTAAGAGAAAAAGACCTGTCAGTAGTGGCCGAGACACCAATAGTGGTTTTAGTGACTTTTGTTGCCTCAGTGCAAAGCTACATAAAGGTAAGGAAGTGTACTCAGTCTTCGTTGATTTAGAGAAAGCTTTCGATCGTGTTATACAAAATTCTATTACAATTATTGCAGAAGTTTAGTGTAAAATGAAAAGATTTTAAAAATAAATCTATACAGGTAAAGGATATATGTAGGAGTGAGACACAGATGTCGCCACTCGCTCTTAATATAGGGCCTACAGGGCGATTCTGTTATAAGTGCATGCAATGCCCATAAATGGGAAACTATTTCACTTAGAGTATTGAAACAAAAAAAAATGCGATAAATGCATAGCTAAAAGGTGTGGGGACCAACATGAAAATTGTATATAGAAAGTGGAGTCAGTTTTCAATTTGCTGAAACGACTGCTCAATTCCTGTTTAAGTAACATTTTGATAAAAACGATCGTTTAAGAGTTATAGTTAATAATTAGATTGTGAAGGTTTTTATATATGGTTAACTCCTAAACAGGAGAATTTATCAAAATGTATTCGTCATACAAAAACTTGTTTTTATCCGTCAGTAGACACGATTCAACAGTCTATTTATTCCGGTTTACCCTAGTAACTAAGAACGATATAAAGTAAATACTTTTTATAAATGAGCCTAGAGTAATTGAAGGGTGTGAGGCAAGAACATGGTAACCCACAATGTTAAACTTGTAAGAAATTCGATTTTTACTGCTGCACATGTCATTTTCATTGGCTGAAAGCTGATTTTTCACGTAAAGCTATACATAAAGGCTTAAAATAATTGTACCAAATCAAAATAACGAATTTCTGTTTTTCATGCTGCTGTGTGGGTTACCATGTTTTATTATTTATACGATTATATTCGCTACCTAAGTCACTCAAGAATAAATCTTTTCACTGAACTCGCTGTAAGAAATGTTTAATTTACAAATTCTTTTCCTTTTTAGTGGCAAGCTGGTATACTGCTCCTCGTTTCCCGCCATCTTAATTGTTGGTTACCATCTTATGAATCCCAAAATGTTACAATAGGCTTACCATAAGTAAATATTGCTGCCATCTCTGGAGCACAATTTGAAGTCGGACAACATTAAACGACGCGGTATGATTCCTTTCCCTCGGGTGCTGAATAACTCAAAAAATAAACATTTGTGGGTTACCATGTTTTTGCCTCACACCCTTCAATTATTTTACTATATATTTCAGTTATTTCAAATCGTTGAACAGAGTAAATATATGATAACAATGTTCATTAAACTGAAAAATACTAAATATCTCAATGAGCATTTAATACAGGAAATTTAGCTTTCTTTTGTACACTTAGCACAGATATTTAAAAGAAAATCAGGTTTAACACATAATAAAAATTATAAACGCCAATAATTAAAAAAAAGCACACGTAGCATACTAATGTACACTCAGAATAGAAGAAAATGGCCGGTAGATATGCATAAAATAACTAACATCGTCAAGTTCCATAATATGTCAACAACGAAACAATGATTAATATAGGACCTAGATTTAATATGAACGTTTCACACAAGGATTCTGCCAGGATTTTTAGTTAGGGGTGCGTGTGTAAAACCAAAATTGGGGATGTAAGTAGTTTTGCGGCATGGTTTCCATAGATATTTAATCGTATTCTTTTTTTAGTTGTGGGGGATGCTTGAGAGTTCGGAGGAGACCCCCTTCCCCCGTTGCAGAATTTTTCTTGTAGAATTCCTGTTATGCTTGCTATATTAATTAGATCAGTCGTTCAGAAACACTGCACTGCGAATCAATTATAGTTCAAAACAAAAATGACTAAAATGACCATTTTAAGACAATTCTATAAAAATAAGCCACTCTTAAAACACCCTCACGTCCTCCTAGTGGATCGCGTCCCACAGTATGAGAACGTTTGATTTATAACAGAAATAGTATTGTTCATCACCTAGTGGACAAAAGTTGCTTCTTCTGTCTGCTGTAAGTTCCAAACGTGAGTTCCTTACATGTCATTTGGAGATACAAAATATCAAACATGCAAGATGAAATATTTCACGTGTTGTCATCAACATATCAGAACCAGCTGATAGATGTGTGATGGTTACCCCACCCCCTTTCACGTGGATCACCCCCACCCTCCCCACTTACTCCCACAATGATTGCTCCGCCTAGACACGCCTCCTCGGCAGAAGGAGTTGTTGGAAAAGAGGCGGGAACTCCGAAGTCAATGGCAAAAGGCTTTTCGCTTAGACATCATACTCCCTCTCGGACAGTATTGCAAACTGCTATGCACTCAAAAAGCACTAAGTCGCGGGTATAAATTCAAGGAGCTCTTTTTTACCTGAAATATTACCTTAGCACCTAGTATATGAATAGGATTTCGGTATTATGTCAAGCTAACTCTCGTTCAGTAATGTAGATTATTATTATTTTATTATTACTACTAGGACTTGTCCCATATTGCAAAGTAGCAATTAGACCTATGTGTTCTAAATTCTTTTCCCCTCTTGCTACTAGCTACTATTACTGTATTACTACTCCTGTTGCTGCTCCTGCTACAATCACAAGTAATAGCCTACTACGAATACTGTTGCTACTACTACTACTATTAACTATAACTAACTATGACTTACGGAACTCGTAAGTTCATCGCCACAGTAACAATCGTTCGCCATAGGATTCTATCCTGGGCAAGATCAAAACAGTTCTCATCACCTACACTACTTCGTGAAGATCTCTTCTAATATTGCCCTCCCAACGACGTGTTGATCTTCCCAACGGTCTTTTTCCCTCCTGCCTTTCAACCACGATGTAATCCATAATCTTCGTTTCTCTTCCAATCGAGCAACATGTTCTGTCCATCTTAGGGATTCTTAGTAGTGCTATTACTACTACTACTACTACTACTACTACTACTACTACTACTACTACTACTACTACTACTAATAATAATAATAATAATAATAATAATAATAATAATAATAATAATAATAATAATAATAATAATAATAATATCTATAATTTTAATTAATTGTAAGTTGCAAGAACTTCCTCTTTTTCTCGCCAGGGAACAGTACATGTTAGAAAACACCAAAGTACCGAGCGGCCGTGACTTAGTGGTAAAGCGTTGGCTTAGCATTCGCGAGATCGTTGATTCAATCCCAGCGGCCGACCATCCTGACTAAGGTTTTTCCAGGATTTTATCCTGACAGACCAGTCAAATGCTGGGATGGTACTTCAACTTAGATGTTGGCCGACACCTTTCTCGCATCCATTCTCTTCCATTATCCCGGCCTAAGCATTCGATGTAATAAAGTTCAGATTAAAAATTCAAAACATCAAAGTCACGTACCGTTAGTATCCTGGATTCGCTAAAACAACAATCTATTTTTTTTAGCCAAACACATATATTTATAATCATTTATACAAATGTAAATAAATTATTATTATTATTGTTACTAGTAGCTGCTGAAAGGGTAGGTCCTTCCAGGAGTGCTAAGCCCTCTTCATTCATCACAATCTTACGCTTTTCTCTTCCTCCTAGCATAAGATTTATCGAAATAATATGAGAAGTTGAATCCATCCTTATCATCTTCCTCTTATCCCTTCAACCACACTTTCTATTACATCCTTCAATATAACATCTTTGGAAAACAATGTCCTAACCGCTTTCTTTTTTCTCTTCTTCATTTACTTAATTATTGCCCATCTCTCGCCTATTGTCTTTAGTACTTCCTCATTAATCTTCTGTGTGAACTGATCTTTTCCACTTTCCTTCATGCCCACATTTCGAATGCATCTAATATTCTTTCCTCACTCTTTTGAAGTTTGAGTTGCGTCTTCATACAGCACTGTACTCTACACCAGAGGCTTTCAAACTTTTAAACTGGCCGTACCACTAAACAGAAATTATTACCTATTTTCTCTGTACCACCAAGTAATATTACATAATTTTCAATATTAATATTTGAAATTACGTGATTATATTACCAGTAATGACGATGATACCGATGAAGTACAACATTTAGTAGCGTGCCTGTCTTGTAATCAGAAGGCCCCAGGATAGATCATCTGTGCCGAGCATTCTGAATGGGGTTTTCTCTGATTTCCCTCGGTTACATCAGGCAAATGCTAGGATGATATCTTGAATAATACAATGAAACATATACATAACAAAGAAAGAGTTTTATGAACAAAATAATGTTTATGTTTCCGTTTAAATAGCTAATTTCTGCTCTTATAGAGAAAACTAATAATACGCATTTATCACAGACGTTACTCTCATAAGAAATGAGTACTTATACTGGCTGCGGAATCGGCGCACTTTTGAAATCAGACGATATTAAATGTCTTGAGTTTTATATTTTTTTAATAATCTTTATGGCGTACCACCTAACAGTCTTCCGCGTACCACAGTTTGAAACCTTCTGATCTACACAAAACACATCAAACTTTTCTTTAACTCTTTTTTATCGATCCGTAGAACAGGAGCTTTTTTTTAAAGGGATATTCTAGTCTCTTCCCATTTCTATTCTAGTCTCAGTTTTTATCACACTTTGTATCTTTACTTCTAGTCTCAGCCCAGGTAGCATGCCGACTTGAATCAAGGTTGTCAGCCACTTGACAACATAAGTGGCTTGTTTGGACAACATTACTGCTTGTTGTTATAAGTAGCCTAATTCAATCTTGTTGGAACAACCTGCTATGTGAGAAAACTTGTTAAACTTGAAAACTCGGGACGGGCGTAAGCCATAGTGCTGTTACCGCCCATAAATTTCATTTTATCTTTATCTTATCTTGAAGACTGTTTGAATAGTATTTCCTTGAACTCCCATTACTTGAGTGACAGGAATGTTTCACTATAAGCTAATCTCCGCCAGCTCCCAGCCCATTACTACATAACTCAGGGATCTTTTTTTTAGTTGCGTTGAGCTGAACCATAGACCTCATAATAGATAGACTTAACACGCTTCCCCATTTCTGGCTGCGCTAAAACTAATGGGTTTTTGTTCAGAGCACGTGATTTTGAATCCATCCGCTAGCTAGCTCTCCCATAGGCCTCATAGTAGAATATGACATCTATGGCAGAACTACCTAGCGGATGGATTCAAAATCACGTGCTCTGAACAAAAACCCATTAGTTTTAGCGCAGCCAGAAATGGGGAAGCGTGTTAAGTCTATCTATTATGAGGTCTATCACTGAACTCCGCAAACAGCAGAAACAACACAAACAGCGATGAAATTGGTGGCTTAGTGTAATGGATAGAGCATCGTTCGATTCTGGCCATACGACCCGGGTTCGATTCTCGTCAAGATAACGATTTTTTTTATTTTCATTTCCTTTTTTTATATATAAAAAAAGAAATTTTCATTTTGTGTTTCTAAGTCAGGGTTTCCAAGTTGAACTTAAGTGTTTTCCTTCGACGTAAGTCCCGTTAACATAAGGGATACTTTGCTAAAAGGATTTCGTCATGGTTGACCTAGTAACCTGTTTAATGTTATGTCAAATACAGATAATACTCATAGAGGCTATAAGTTCTTTGTTTTCTTTATTGAGTTATGTGTTGGGTAGGATAAGTTTTAATAGGTTATTGCGTATGATTAATCTGGTATATGCTTTTTATTTCTACAATTTTATGATCTACTGTGTGGCATGGACTGTAATTTAGCCAGAATTAATTCGAAGTAACTGCGGTATAAACGGTTTAAGATATTATGTGAAAGCCACTATAGATGATATTTTCTTCTTTAGTTTTTATATATTAAAATCTCAATGAGATAATTGTTAGGTAGCTTGCAGGGGAGGAGGGGGGTTGTTAATATTTTAACTTTGAATTCATGACGAATACAATCTGAAATATTTATAAAGTTGTGCTATGTTCTTGTTATGAAGCATGGACTGAAATCAGTCAGTAATTATCTTGATGTTATTGGGGTGTAAATCGAATTATAATATTAAGTTAATGCCCTCATTACATTATACCACACAATTTTTCTGCTTAGTTGTATGAATTAGATTAGAATTTTATGAGAAAGTTTTAGGGTAAGCCTGGTATTTTATAGGAGTATTCTTTTATATTTATTGGAAGATATTAACTTCATAAGTACTTGCAACAATTATTGGCGAGAAGCCTGAAACTCACTTCGACAATCGCACTCTTTATATTGTTTATAGAATGAGTTTTGGATTATGAATATAATGTTTATAGTAGGTATAGATAATTTATTAATAATCGTTGAGACTGATATTGATATATATTAGGCTATGTGTTCAAATGATGTGTTAAGATGTGCCATATTTCTGAGTGGAAGTGAGAGATAAGTAACTTATATGTTCCACACATAACCAACGGCTGACAGGTTAATGGATATTATGATCAAAATTAAAGTAACTAACTTTATGCTCCTCGGGTCTGGTGGAGGGAAAAAGCTTTGCTTGTTCCAAAACCTCTCTCGTGATTCTAAATTGAAAAGAAGCAGGGGTGGTAGGAGGGAATATTGGCCTTCGGGCCCCTTAGCTATATTTCTAAGTTATTGGTGCCTTTTGCATTTTTCATTTCACAAATTTCCCTGACATAGGTTAGAAAAGTCTGATTAGATTTTTTTTCGTTACACATTTCCAAAATTTTACACAGAAATAGAACAATCCGCTTCGATATTTTTCGTTTCATTATAACCGATGGAATAGTTTGTTCTTGTACCCCATTCAATATTATCCACTGCTGCACTCCTACAGAAAAAAAATTAAAAAAGAATTTTTTAAAAACATGCTTTTTTTAAGACGGACTAAAAAGTAAAAAATAATAAATTGAATTAATCTTTTTATTCGGAAAATAAAAGCGTGGGTGCTCTTACATATTTTATGATAAAGTAAGCAAGAGCACAGCTTCAGATTCATAAGATTAATTCAATTTATTAGTTTTTACTTTTTAGTCCATCTTAAAAAGGCGTGTTTTTCTAAAATCATTTTATATTTTTTTTTCCTTTATTAGTTTCGTTTTCTTCACTGTAGTGTATCATTCTAGATTTACACTCTAACCATTAAACATAATAATGTATCCAAATTTAGACCTTTAGTTGAAATTCTTAGCTATAATAACATCATTTCCGAAAATTGGAAACAATATATTTGTCGTTAGTAACTGAAAGTCCTTTTGAGTTGCTTTTGAAGAATTTACCGTTTTTATCCTGATGCTTCTACTACCATACACATCAGAAGTGTTAAATAGGTTGCATAACGATTAAGGCGTTCGACTTAATATACTTCCAAATTTAATTAATTAATTACAGTTAACTGGATTATTGTGTGGTATATCTAATGATTTAATATTGTATTGTCATCAAAAGCAAGCAAGCTTACAAAATTTCAAAGAAATCGGATGATGGGAAGTGAGTTAAAAATCGATTGCAAAATTTGTATCGAACAGACAGACAAGAAAGATAGTTAATGCAGGGTACGCCAGGGCTGAAACACAACTGATATTATCCACTTCCAGAGGAATCACAGCCATCTCTTGGTAATCTAACGAACTAAGTATAAACAGCACTTGGAGAGCGAAATAGGGTCTGTTTGAAGTTCTGACCTGGTGTCCCGGCAGGTTTGTTAGTTGTTCCGGCAGATATCATATAATAATGAATTAATATTTACTTATATACGACTTGTAAAAAGGTCAAAATTCACTTCGAGGTACAATTGATTTTAAACCTTAATTTAATTTTAAATTAATTAAAACTATTAAAAAACTAATTTAAAATTAATTTCCTATAATAGGCTGGAGTGGCAGCTGCAACTAAGTATATCACAAGTAGGAACATCGAACATTCTTCTGGGATATGGATTCTAAAGGAAGTAACATGGATTTTCATAAGGTACCATTTCGACATTTACCTGGTAAAAGTGATGGACATCCTGAAAGACTCGAATGCTCCCGCCTATCAGTGTCGTTCCGATTATTATTATTTATTATTATTATTATTATTATTATTATTATTATTATTATTATTATTTCAGTTAGCTTCCCGGTTTCGGAAAATTAAAAGTCAATGCTAGATCGCAGATAATGTCCGGGTTTAAGTAAATCAAATTATGGTCAGCCTAATTTAACGCAATTCACGAACAACACGTGAGATTGTTTTTCAATACAGATACGCAATCAAAGCATTCCGAAAACACTATGTGGGAGTTAGCAATTTTTGTTTGACTAAAAAATGAATCAAGCTTACTTTGATAAGCGTGTAAGCTAAGTAAATCAAGTCAAAAAAGGTTAAACCAGATTGAATCAAGCAGTCTAGTTCACAAGAATCTCGGTTGAAATAGGCTTGGCAGGACAAGAAATAAAAACATAATGCACTTCTTAAAAATATGAAAACGTTGTACTGGGTGGGAATCGTATCGAGGGATACTGGAAAACCGGTATAATGTTGTAGTCACTACAATATTTTTCACTGATCAACCAGGAATTCCGCCAGGATTTTCCGTTTGCGGGGATGTTAAGTCAAATAGCGCTCACCTCTGGTGCTAGAGGTCGTCGGATCGATCTCGGTTCATGCCATGTGGGTTTTGTGGTGGACAAACACCGTGTACGTGGGTTTTCTCGGGTTACTCCCGTTTCCTCCCAGTTTCTTCATTCCACCAATTCATTACATCATCATCCATACGGCCTGAGCCATGGTTGCCTAAAGGCCTTAAAATAAATAAAAAAATCAACAATATCTGAAACTAGATGGCAGCACTACTACCAAATTTCCCTAATGTATTTTTTAGATGTTCGAAATTGCGAAGCTGCTCCTACAGATTAAACCCTAGAGAGTTCAAACTTTCAGAAGTTCATTACCATTTTAAGAGTTTTATCCATCCGATGTTTTTAAATGTTTATTGTTGAAATCAATCGTTGCTTTACACTAACCTTAAATCAAATGTTTATTTTTAAATTGTTTCTTTGAATGTAATCAAGACAAAAGATTAATTTTATTAACAGAGGTTAAGCCTTTGAGGGCTTTTACGGCTGTTCAGTCGCTGATGTCGAATTCGCCGATGATGACGAATCACTACAATTCCATCAAATGTAAAAAGTTACATATTTTTTGAACCGTGGAAACCAAAACTTGGGGCGGTATCGTTGAATTAAAACTTTGATTTATGGCCTTTAGGCATCTAATACTCAGGCCGAGATAGGGAAGGGAAAAGGATTCGAGAAGGTGTCGGCCAGGGCCTATGTTGAAGGTGCCATCTCGGTATTTGCCTGGTGTGACTGAGGAAAAACCCTGGAAAAACCTCAGTCAGGATGATCGGCGGCTGGGATCTTACCCACGACCTAACGAATTCGATGCCAATACTTTAGCACTGAGCTACGACGGCTCGGTGTGGGGTGGTATCGTCACACATTGTATAATGTCTCATCAAATAATGACGTATGCACGATTTGCACGTGTCTGTTTAGGAAATCAGAATCAAGGTTGAACGACAAAATGACAGAAAATGATTTTCATCATTCAAGTCACATATTCTGCACATTAATTTACCTTGTCCTTTTGTCGTACAATATTAGAGTTATGCCAAAAATAACTTCGTCAATGGGTCTCTTGGAACATTCCAGCACATATTAATATGTCTGTCACATGACTCACTTGCTATTAAAAAAAAAGCAGAGTCAAGATGGCAGTTTTCATTGTCGTCATACCTTCAGCATGTACCGTCTCCTGTCCAGTAGCCATTTGCTTTCAATAACAATTTGCAAAAGAAAAGATGTGTTTTTTTTTCTCTCTGTATTCGATTTACTTACTCTCTACGTTCCATCTTTCTCGTTATTTGTTGACACCACCTATAATTTTGACTGTGAAGGTCCACCTAGGCACTGTACCTGAAATGTGGATGTGAAGAAGAATAAAAAAAAATCATCTGGATAAGGAAGATTAGAAATGAAGAAATGCTGAAGAGTGTGGACGAGAGACGAACAAAGAATTGAAAGCAAAACTGGTGAGGACATTGACTGTTCAGAGATTGTCTACTGATGGATGCAATGGAAGGTATTGTTGAGGGAAAGTGAGGATGAGGAAGAAGACGAATTCAAATCCTTGACAGAATTAAGGAAGGCCAATCGTATATTGAGATAGAAAGGAAAAAGCAAGCTAGAGATGAATGGTGAGGACTTAGCTTACCCGCCACTTTCTTCTGATAGTGATGATGATACTCCTTTGATTAAAAATTATGGATAAACAAACCTCTGTGATAGACTATAGAAATATATCATACATTTTTTCCTTCTCTTCACCAGCAACAGCTTTTTCTCCAGTTTCCAAATTACCTCAAAGAAGTCACTCCATCCTACCTATAACTACAAACTTCTAACATAGTAGAATTTTAAGTATTAATCTTTTAAAACTGAAATGTAACAGCGATGAAACTGATTGAGTTGAAGTGAGTTTCAACAGGTGGAGCTACAGCTTCATTATGGAAAAATGGTTTGTCATGGAATCTTCCTCCGTAGCAAATCGAGTCATCCATGTCTACACCTGAATACTAGTAAACAAATTCCAGGACGTACCGAACTTCGATTTCTAATATATTTTTTTAGTGTATGTCCCTATCCCTTTTCTATACCAGATAAATATCAGTTGATCTTCATTTGGTATATGTGGCTATCTGTATACCTTGAGCATTTTACTTGTTAGGTGTCACAGGTATACTATGAGGCGATCCTAAAATTTCGCTCGCTCCGCTCAATTATTGTGCCTATATTTAGGTAATCTTAAACTAAATTTGAGAAAGTTATTTGTAGCCAAATGACCAGTCATTGTGTCTTCATTATGTCATTTTGAAATACATTACGAGCACGATAATTCGCATCTAAGCGGGTTCCACATGTATTAGTATCTTAAGTCGATGCCCAGTGCTAACGTCATGGACTTTGGATCGGCAATGGGTAGGCACGTGGGTTCGACCCGCACAGCCGACCATTCCGACTGAGGTTTCCCAGGGTTTTCCATGGCATTTGCCTGGTGAAACTGAAGGAAACTCTCGAAAAACCTCAGTCAGGATGGTCGGCCACGGGATTCGAACCCACCTACCTACCGCCTTGAATATGGGGGCTAGGTCTATGAAATTGAAGGTTAGATGTTTATTGGTAATAATAATTACTGAAATATCTCGGTAACATTAACTTATCTATTTCAAAATGGTGTTCCTATAGTGAATGAATAAATTTGATCGTTGCCTTTACAATCAAAGCATCCCGGAAGGTCATTCGGATCAAGTTTTGGGACCCGGCCTAATCTGGTAACCGATTTCAACTCAATGACTCGAAGGGCAACGCCGAGTTCTAAATTCTTTCTTTAATAATTTTCGGCTTCTGAACAGTCCCCATGAGCAAAATGACGGTGGACCAACGACGACCCGCTGTCGGAATTAGACTAATGTCTCATCTCTGCCGCAGTGTCGGATATTCGCCGTCAGTCCATTGGCTGACATTGGCGGATAGCCACTGTTATCTGGCGATTGTTCTACACAGTGGCTGTCCGCCGATAGACCGACGGTAGAGGCGGCAAATTGCTCGTCGGGCGTTCTTTTTTGCAAGGGTGACCGGGAACAGAGTTTTTCTCCCCATAACACCAAGAATGATTGCCGTAAAGTTTATGGAAAAAGTCTTATATCCTCGGCAAGAATAAAAATACCCCCGGAGGTGTGCAAATAACTCTCCCCTCGGAAAGGCTATTCTGGAAGAATGTGAGAATGTCACAAATGAAAATATGGATTGATTCAAGCCACAGTAACAAGACTAGGACAAATCGAGTCAAGGCGTCGGATCAAGATTAGATCACTGGCTCAGTTGGGTTAAGATTCGATTTCGGATCACCGGATCACCACATTAGTCTGGTTATTTGTATCAAGACCGGGTTCCCGGGTCAATCGAGCAAGTTTTTGACTGGATTAAAGAGTCAGTCACGTCATTCGGGTCAAGCATGGTCAATTTGGTTAAGTTTCGGACCGAGTTAAACCTGGTTATTGGATCACCAATTGTGATCCCGGTTTAATCTCTAATAGGTTTCAGTCAGTAAGACTTCATCTATAGCTTAGGGAATTCTTCATTAGTTCAGCCTGTCCAGAGATCTTCTGGTGATAGATCTGTTTCCGGGAAGGCTCCACACAGGAAGAAGAACAAAAGTGAACCAGGATAAAGATCGTGAGAACAAACTCGTGAGAAAAATTAAGAACTGTTTTCTATCGAACTCGTTATCTAACGTGCTAGACATATGCAATAAGTAAAGATAGTAACTAACCAATGTAGGCAGGAAATTGTGAATTATGACGTCTGTTCCATGCTGGGAATCGTTGTCATCACTAGTTTGCTGATAACCATTGGTTATTCACGGTAACCTCAAATTAGTCACTTTATCTTTCCCTCGTCGCCATTTGATTAGAGTTTTCCTCGTTACTAATCAATTTCTTGTTTTCCCTTCTAATTACTTTCAACCAACTACAACAGTTTGTTCTTTAATTATTTTTCTCTATCTTATGTTTCCTTCCTTTGTTCTCTTTCTGTCATTCTTTCTTACATCCTTTGTTTTCTGTTATTTCTTTTCTGCATTCGTTGTTGATTTCTTGTTTATTTCCTTAGTTAATTTTGATTTATCTTTCTTATTTAATTTATTTCTCGATTTGGTTGTTTTTCTTCACGTTTCATGAATTCTTCTTTCTTTATTTCTTATACACGTTATTTTCTGTTTATTTTGTTCATTTCTGTCTTTTCGTTTTCTTTTTTTCTTTGTCCATTTTATTGTTTCTTCCTTTATTAATTTCTTCCTCTCTTTCTTTCTTCTTGAATTTATTACCTTCTTTCCATTCGCTGTTGCTGTTATTCTTCATTTTGCCTATTCTTGCTTTCTTTTTTTATGCTCAAATTTCTTATTTTCATTTTTTTATAGTTTATTTTCTTCTTTTCCTTAGTTTCTTTATTAGTTTCTTTTACTTTATTTTATAGGTCTATTTTCTTTGTTTTCTTACTTTGTTGTTTTCTTTCTTATTTTCTTTTTCAATTAATGTCTTCTTCCCTCCAAAATTTCTTTTCCTTTTCTTGTTTTTAGTTGCATGTTACTTTCTTTCTACTTCTTCATTTTTACTCAAGTTTACTCTCTTTACGCCTTTTCACATTTACTTTCCATTCATTATGCTTCATAATTCCACGTCTTTTTCCTTAATTTCATGTCTTCTCGCTGACGTGCTCTTCATTTTGTTCTTCTTATGCTTTGCTCGTTGCCAGCAGAAAACAAATGTTTTGCCTTCCCCTCGTCCTATCCGACTGTATTGTCGAAGTTAGCCGAAGTTGCCGTACTGGCTGCTCTTCGTTAATAGTGAGACGTAAGTGACAAACTCGTCGAGAAAATTGGCCAGCAAGCTCGACAGTGCAATAGAGTCCTTACTAAGCAGTTACTAACCTAACTGAAAATCGAACACAAGTCTTTCCTTCACCAAAATAGTTTTCAGAAACACTACATTATCGAACGGCTCTAGGTCATCTGGTATATCGTTCCTTTGACGTTCGGAATATTCTGGGATCGACCCCAGAGGTCGGTCCTTTTGAGTGAGGTGCTCCTCAGCTATACCAGGCTAACGTCGGGAAGGTACCTTGACACTAGGTATTGGCTGACTACCTTTCCACATCCTGCCCCATACATTATCCTGGCCTGACCAAGTATTAAAGGCCATAAATAACAATGTTATTCAAATATCATTTTCAACTAATAAACGACTACAAATTTATTAAGCTTCAAAGCTAAGGAATGAACAGGAGTTAGAAAAACGAATGTCTCTACTCGTTTACACTATTCGACATAATATTTACTGTTGTTTGATTGGTGACGCCGCAAATACTAAATTTCATCTTTCCTTAATTTCAAAACTTCTGTACTGTTATCTTGAACTTTGCGTTAGCTATATATTTCCTAGACTGAGGAAGGATAAGGTTTATCATATTATCAGTTACCCCGAATCGGATTCTTGAGTCATACTTTCTAGGAGAAACTGTCATTTAAACGAAACGATCTTCCCAGTTCATTCTATCAAAACTAAATTTCATTTCTGTCTATAGCAGAGGGATATTAGAAGATAATTCAGTCTTCTACATTTCTTCAGTCCTGAACTTTGATTCTTGTCGTAGCATAGAGTTTTCTAAATATGATCTATGCTTATATTCAGACGGGTGAATTTACTCCGCTGACGGACGTAACGTTCCTCTGCCCTAGAAATGTGGCAAGAGTAAGGAGAGAGAAAAATAGGCTAAATGAAATAGCTCTCCCTTGATTTTTGTTAGCAGAAATTCTCACTTTAGAGGAAAGAGGACGTGTATTAGAATTGTGCCATGCAGACACGGCAATTTCTTACACAGGAGTTCATTGTTAAGAACAACAGAACTGAAGGGATCCCTCTTGAATTAAGGCATTTCGCGGAGTAAAATCGACCGTGTGAATACAGTCTAAGTCTATAATAGTATCCGTAACCTATTACCTTCTTCCATATACGACAATTAATATCTATGTTCCTCTAGTCAATATGGTGAGGGTGACCCTTGCCTTATGATGGTGTAGTATTGTTTTAATATAGGTACTGAACCTCTGCTGTACTGCAGGTTAGCGTCTCAAAAGAGTAATTACGAACAAAGTATCTTACTATTCGAGTTATGAAGTGGTAATTTGACACTCGAAAATAACGATATACTTCTGGTATTTCATACTAGTAACATTTACTCATTACCTTCAGCTCATATGCAGCGCGTAAAGGCACTATCGAGTAGTGGTTCTCAACTTTTTAAGGTTTCGGGGTAGATAACAGGCCCTGATGAGTCACTGCATCACACCAAATAGTAAGAAGACTTGGAAGCAGTAGGAGGGTGTTCCAAAAAACCGGTTAACCAGTTTCGGTTCGGTTTGTAGTTTAAACCGAATCAGTCGGTTTGAACTTCAAACCGGTTCGGCTTGGGAACGGTTTGGTTCGGTTCGGTTCGGTTTGGGAACGGTTCGGTTTCGGTCAACCGTTCCAAACCGGTTCAAGTGGCAAACCGAAACCGCGGTTTACGTTTTCAGGAACCGTCCACACCTAGGAAGCTGGAGCATCAAGTTGATTCTTCATTCATTAGATGGCGCTACTAGCCACGTAGAATCATGTCCAGTTTCCATGTTCGAAAAAGCTGTGTTTGTTATTATTATTATTTTATTATATTATTATTACTTAGTACGAACTGCATACGTAAACTGCCTACTAGCATTTTATAAACTAATTATTTTTAAAGATTATTGCTTTATCTCTTCCCGTACTAACTTACAAGGGAACCTTCCACATGTAACAGTCGTGTTCGGGTATAAAATGAAAACGCATCACAAGTGTACCAAATCTTAGTCCCGAATTCGAAATCGTTCTAGATATTATGAGGTGACAAATGTATTTAACGAACCTATATTTTAAACATGATTCAACCCTCACAAAGCTTATAACTCGGAAAGTATATGACGTAGGCATTTCAAACAAACAGTGTGCTAGAAGATGTGTAAATGCTGAATTGGTTCTGATAATTGGGTAACCAGAGAAGTCTAGGAAATTTCTCTACAGGGGTCAATTTTCAAAAACTAAGTGGAGAGTATATTGAAATATTTATGTTGACCCCTGTTATATCCTGAACGTTACTAGTTACCAAAGTATCAGAATCAATTTAGCATTTAAAACTTTTCCTACCTCAATATTTTGTTTGAAATGTCTACGTTAAATACTTTCCTAGTTTTTAGCTTTGTAAGGACTGAACCATGTTTATAGGCCTAATAAGGGTTCGTTAACTACTTCTGTGACCTCATTATCTCTAGAACGAATTCGAATTCGGGACTAAGATTTGGCACACTTAGGTTACCTGTGATGCGCTTTCATTTGATCTTAGTTTCATTTCCAAACTCGACTGTCACGTGCGGAAGGTTTCCGGGTTTACAGCCTTCTTTCTCCACTTCGCTTAAAATTGGAGATAATGAATGTTACCATTCCGGGGCACAATTCAAGGTAGCTATGGGTATTTAGTGATATTGTCAAATCCCACGGCAAGCCTCTCTTTGGAGAGCCAATTTTGAGAGCGTACCCAGGATCTTCAGATTAGAAGGCAAAGAACACAATTTTTGACCACCCCAATACATATTGGATTGTTTCATGTTATAATATGTAGTGTAATCATTCTTATTCGTATATTATATGGACTTAAGCTTCCAAACTTAAGCTTCCAAACTTAAAAAGCTTATATTCTTGAAAGAAAGGTAACTTCACAATAGCGATTTTGATTTTCTATTTACTAGTCATTGCTGTATTCAGGGACGTACGCTGGATCCAGACCTCAAAATTAAGATTTTTTTGTGAAATTAGTATATATACTTTTTTTGCAAAATTATATGCATTTTACGTAAATTTTACATCCAGATAGACCCCGGACCTCCCCGAAAGCAAACTTCTGGGTACGTGCTTGGTTGTATTTATAAAGACTTCGATCCTATTGCCGGCAATACTGATTCTCCTATTTTCACCAGGAGTGATCACCGAGTGATGATATCCTTCAGAGATGTGACATGCTTAGGCCATAATTGCCACTCTGTTCCATAAAATATAAATTAAATAAAAAGGAAGAAAGTGGTATAGGTGAAGATATCAAGTGTTGAGAAAGGAAGGAAGGAGAGAAGGACAATAAAGAAAGAGCAGGGATTCTGCCAGGATTTCTAATTCGGCTGGTCGGGGGTGATGTTAAGCCAAAATTGTGGAGATTTTCAGGGTTCAATTAGAGTTTTTACAGGTCTATCGATTTTGAACCGTAAAGAAATTCAAGTTAGGGTGCTCGAGAACTTGGGGGTGACCCCCACTGTCCAAATCTGGCAGAATCCCTGCGACTCATTCACTAACTAAAATATTTTCGGTGCACCGATGAAGAAAGAGTTGAAGAAAAGATTGATTAAATGTTTTTGTGTGGAGTATTGTGTTGTATAGAGCTGAAACGTAGAATTTACCAAAGAACGTTGAAAGCACTTGAAATGTGAATATGAAGGAGAATCAAAAAGACCGGTTGATTAGAAACCATGTGGTGCGCTAAGGCAAAAAAGTAAAGCATAATATCAGGATGAATAGAGAAAGCCTTGAAGCGCCTACTTCTTTAAGCTGAATCTTGCTGTTGATGATATTAAGATTAATGTCATCTTCAACAAAAGATGGCAGCACTACCTCCGTATATGTCTAGTGTATCTTTATCGTTGCACGAAATTTCAATGCTGCTCCTACAAATTCAAGCCGAGAGAGTTCAAACTTTCACGGAAGAAAGTTCATAACCAATTCGAGAGTTCAATAAGGTCGATTGTATTTCTTCCTTGTTCATTGTGAAATCGCTTCATTGTTGTTATGGATATCCAAACCTATAACAATGAAGCTTTTTCACCAATGAACAAAAACGAAAATAAAGAATTGGCATTGATCGAAGTCTTGAATTGGTAAAAGAACTTTCTTCCCTGAAAGTTAGAACTGTCTAAGCTTGGAGCAACATTGAAATTTCGTGCAACGATAAAAATACACTAGACATACGGAGGTAGTGCTGCCATCTTTTGTTGGAGATCGTTGCTTTACAGCTTAAGCTTATTTCCCTCCAACAGATCTTTTTTCATACTTTTATGGAAACACCAGGGTTTAACTTGTGCGCGCTTTTTTTTTTCGCAAAATAGGAACATTCCCATGTTAATTCGACAACCCATGATAATGCCATTGGCATCGTAAAAATGCAATGTATCACGAAATTAACAAATGTCACGAAATTACAAACAGTTACTCTACATTACTGTATTAACCGACAGGGACTGCAAAAGAAACCTTTGGATATATTTTTTTAATTTTATTTACGGCCTTTTGGCATTTAAGGCCCAGGCCGAGATAAGGGAAGGGAAAGTATGCGGGGAGGTGTCGGCCAGGGCCTGAAGGTACCATGTATCTGCTGTGACTGAGGAAAAAACATCAGCCTGGATGGTCGGCCGCCGGGATTGAACCCACGACCACCCGAATGCTAAGCTAACGCTCTACCACTGAGCCACGGCCGCTCGGTAAGAAAGCTCTGGGAAATTATTATTCAAAATGATTAGTCCGTTTAACAAAAAAGACACTTCACAAGCTAAAGTAGGGTAAACGTTTGGTAATTTCGTGATGTTGGTTTTCGTGCTATTGATAATTTCGTGATACATTGAACCTAATATAGCCACGGCTTCGCCGAGTCAATTTTTTTTTGCTGCAAGATTGATCTAAAAGTTCTGCTTATGTTGTTCGTGAACTCGAAAATTCTTGATAATGTCATAGCTTAGCATAGTCTATCACGAAATTACACACATACCTTAATTCTGGAATTTCCCTAAGGAAGCTCATTAAAGGAGAAGGGATATAACCATTTAAACGTCCACTTATAGCAAGGTTCTCCAACCCTTACCTCTAATGTAAGAAGTTGACAAATTACAACGTTAAGCTCATCAATATCGTATTGATAAAATCATAGCTAACAGCAAAAATTGAAAAACGGAAAATAGAACAGGTACCCAGCTTCTGAAACATCTGTGAAGTATTATAAATCAAAGATATGACGAGTATAAAGGAAAAGCAAAAATGGCAATGGTATGTAAGAAGCATTCGATATGTGGACTTGAAGATGAATGAAAACGATTTACTGGACACATGATACATAATGAGGAAGTGGTGAAGAGACCATAGGTGAGAGACGAGCAATTAGTGCTCTCAAATGGGTTGGGTCGAGTCAGAATCAATCGGGTCCAGAGCTGAAACGGGTCACCAGGTCAAATTTTGTACCGGTTCTATACTTGGGACCAGATGACCCGATTTAGGCTCGGGGATCCGGATGGCACAGCAGTGTTTTCATTAAATTCCCTTGCTTTGGATTCCCAGTGTTTCAGCGGTGACCGGAACTGGAGCTTCCACCCACAGGGCACGAAAAATACGACGCATAAAATTCCCAGTTCATTAAGTTCCCAGACTGGGTGAAGTTCGGACCAGGTCACCTATGTCCGAGTCAGGCGGGACACCGGATCACCTGAAGTGACCATGTTTCAGCTCTACTCGGGTCGCTTCAGACCAACTCAGGTCACGGACCGGATCAGTTTCACGAGTCAGGTCGGATCAGACCAACTGGGGGTCTCATGGGTCGGGGCGGTTCAGATCCAGTCGGGTCACGAATCGGGGTAGGTTCGGGCTCAACCCGACCCGACACGTTGAGAGCACTACACTAGCAATAATTGAGTCAATGAAAAAGACAAAAAAAAAAGTATTTAGGACATTGGTATGCAGAGATTGCCTCGAGGGATGGAATTGATGGGGGGATGGATGCACTTTTTCATAATATTAAGGAAGATACATCGTTCGTTAAGACAAGGAGGAGAACGCAAGAGCGAGATGAATGAAGAGGACTTATCGCGCCTCGAAGGAACTACCACTTTTCAGCAGAAAACTGCGGATGATAATGGATAAAATTATTCACAAAAATATTTTAAAGAAATTTGCAGAAATTGTTTTTCTTAAGACAAGGATCAGTGATGACTAAGAATATTAACGTGGAGTTTTTTGTTTTCCATTTCTTGGAAAAATACCAAGGTTCTGTATCAAGAAAAAAAAAGTCACACTTACTCTTGCATTCTAGAGTGCAAAACAACGAGAAAGTATAAAAACTAAGGTCAAACTTACGCCTTACGACCACCATGACCATGACCTAATTGTATTACGCACTACATATTACTACTCCTATGGCATCTCTTCCTCTTTTTTCTCCTCCTTTTCATTGTTACGTTGAAGTGTGACAACAATTAGGATTAATATTAAACGGTCGGCAACACTGTGAGAACGTTACAATCACATTGTAGGAAAACCCATGCTTGTTGTCTTCGAAAAGAACCTCGCGGGCCACTTTTCAGGAATAGACACATATACACACAGTAATCCAGCGCATGCGCTCTTCCTCCTTTTCCAGTTACACTAGCAGACCAAAGCTTTTTGCCGAAGCAGCATGGCGGCATGAGTCATGTGCTCGCTCGCATTCAATGAGGGAAAACCGCAATCCACATCATTCGCCGAGTGGATTTGGGCTGTGTCGGTTCGCTTTTAGTTGAACACGAGCCAGAGTACTGAAGACACACGTAATCCTCTGATAACAACATCGGACTGTCATGCATTTGTAATACCGAAGACATTGTGTTTATTTGTTTTGTAGTGGTGTGTTTTGTTTCTTGATTGTGTCGTGATTTTTTTTTTATTGTTCCCTTTTTCGGATTAAACACTAAAAAACAAGTGGTAAAAGACCTTCTGATAACAAGTACCAAAGTGTCTTTTTCTTTTAACAGTGCTGACACTTCTTGTTATAACACAGAGTGACCTGACAGGAGTGTCAACAATACAAGCCACGTGGGTGTCTTGCTTTTAAAAAAACCTTTATCTAAATGCATTTACCGACGGCGGTCCGAACCAGCGTAGCGGCCGTCACAGGGTCCGAAGCGGGCCTCATCGGAAAGATGGCCGCTGCAGGGACTGGTAGTGACAATTCCAACAATAGCAACAACAACAATAATAACGTCAACAATGGTTCCGAGTGTTGGTGGACGGAACGGATGTTAGCTGAAGTGTTAGCAGAACACCCAGGTGAATTAGTCAGAACTGGTAGCCCGTATTTTTTATGTTCTCATCTCCCGAATCATTGGCGATCCAATAAAACATTGCCGGTGGCTTTCAAAGTGGTGGCCCTTGGAGATATTTTGGACGGAACTTTGGTGACTGTGCGAGCGGGCAATGATGAGAATTATTGTGCGGAGTTGAGAAACTGTACTGCTGTCATGAAAAACCAGGTGGCCAAGTTTAATGATCTCAGATTCGTTGGAAGAAGTGGCAGAGGTAAGCGTTTACAAGATTAGATTTTACAAGATTTCATTACCAATTTAATGCAATGTTTAGAAAGACAAAGAAGCGTTATGGCTTATAACTAGATGAGATTTACTACGAGATAGGCTGGTTTTCTGCCACGTTTAGAAGCTTCAGTGGCCGTCCTCATGAGCTTGTCTGTAAATTACAGAATATTTAACACTCCTAATCTAGTCAGAGAGTATTTTCTTATTATAGACATTATCAACATCCTGTTGTTGATACAATCTTTCTTCCCGGACGGATTATACAGTTTGCTAATTTTCTTACTGCTGATTGTTCCTTTCGTGTATTTTCTGAGGATTAGAGTATTTCCGGTTTATCAATTTAAGATCTAACAGGTTTCCAGCGTATTAGAAATGAAAAGTTGAAACAAGGAGTCTGGAACCTGTTAGAGGACTCAATAGGACAAGCAATTTCTGAATTTGAAAGCCCTTTCCACCACAAAACCCACATGGCTTGAGCTGGGATCAAACCGAAAACACCAAGCACCAGAGGTGAGCGCTCTACCACTGATACACCAGGTTCTGTATCAGTTTCTGTTAATACTCTCGTGTCGACAGTCCATGATGGCTTTACGGTCGATAATTTCGGAGTAGGTGTCCTTCTCTGGTTTAAACTCATAATTATTAAGTTTAGGCCGGTAGTACCAGGCTCACTAAATCAAGATTAGATTACTTTATTCGGTCCGGTCTTGGCTCACAATTTTTTTCTATCTTAAAATATTTCGTCTGAACAAATCCAGTTTAAGGTAAACATGGTCAAAGTAACTTAAGTAGAAACGAGCTCATTAGCTCGATAGCAAATAGAGGTTTAAAATAGTCATGTTTGCTCTAATCTGGAATAGAGCCTTTTTTCATCCTTAATACTGGCAATGATTTCTTCTACCATCAACCATACATCACTTCTAGTATAGGTCTCATTATTTGTATCTTCCTACTCTTACGAGTCTCATCAGTATTAATAGCCCTTAGCTTTTTCTTTTAATTGTATTTTTCTCATACTGCCTACACAAATTTCCCCGGCTGACCGGCTCCCTAATTAGATTTGGAAAATTTCCTCTCTCTCTGTGATGCCTCTCCTACTCTTCCTATGGGTCCCATACAACACATATATTCTAGGAATATGCTACGAATATTCCCTTGGTGACTGATATGAGGATATATCTGGGAAATCCCAGGGATATCCAATGAGTACGTCCAGGGATATCCTGGAAATTCTCACTTTAGATATCCTTATAATATTCTCAGAAGAATATGTCGTTTTGTTCTCAAATGCTCTGGGGTTGTCTGCAGATATTGGGGACAGGGATTCTGCTAAGATCTTCATTTTGTGGGTGTGAAAAAATTCAGATGGTGTTACTAGTGTTTTGCAGTACTCCAAACTTGGGACTTTCTATCGTTTCTTAACAGAAAAAAATTCGAAGGTGTGTGTGTGTGTGTGTGTGGCGGGGGGTGCTCTAGAATTTGGAGGACACTCTCTATATTGGGGTCTGGCAATATCCCTGATTGGGGATCTAAACGGAATATTCCTGGGATAACTTGTGTTTTGTAGGGTGTGTGGGATGTTAAATTCACACAAGAATGTAAAACTTAATATTATTTCCTACTCTCATCCTCAATATTTGAAAAATTTGGTAAGGCGAAATACAATATTACAATAGGGTTTAGTGCAACAATGGTCCAAGCAACTATTCAGAGATAATGAGGACGGGAAAACGAGAGAGAGGAAACATTCAGAAAGCTCTAGATTTTCACGCTTAGTATCAACAAAATATTTGGTAAATCTAACTAATTATTTTTGTTTAACCCAAGGTCAAAAAATATAAAATTTGTAAATTGTTTGCTTTAGACATGGAAAGTAGGTTGGAACACTGCAAAATTTTACTCCAGACTTGGGACTACTTACTGAGTCTACTTACTACCTACTTACTACTTAGACTAGACTACTTAACTCCAATTTATTAAAGTAGGGCGAAATAGTGAATATAGAACTCGATGATATCGAGTAATAAATGATTTTTAAAAATCTTAATCTGAGTTCAGACACTTTATGTCATGTAATTCCATATCCACTGCGTATCTCGTCCATTTTCTAAAATTTGAATATTGTTTCTTTCCAGAATTTTTTAAAGAAAGGAGAAAGTGGGGGGGGGGGGGGTTGAGTGTCAGGAGCGACGCTAAGTGTTGGGGAATCATGATTTCACCCCTGCATATCGACAAATAAAAATACTTCTGTAATTTAAATCCATAAAATTTATCGTACATTTATCAATTTTGACATATTGTTTATATTAATATATATATTGGGAAATTATCCACCTCAAAGTTTTATGGTTTACTTGTAGTCCACCCGTGAAAGAAAAGAATGGCACCACCACTGCTAAGTGTGGCGGGGGAAAGCTATAATCCTAAGTTTGTGTTTATAGACTACAGAACAATTTCTATTCCTAGTTCAATTTCTATTTCTATCCTCATAAATTGTATTATTAAGGTTAGTATAAAATAGCGATCTCCAACAAAAGATGGCAGCACTATCTCCGTATATATATCTAATGTATTTTTATCGTTGCACGAAATTTTAATGCAGCTCCTACAAAATTCAAGCCTAGAGAGTTCAAACTTTCAAGGTGAAAAGTTGATAACCATTTCAAGAGTCCTATCCGTACTGAATTTTTATTTCTTTTTCCTTCATTGTTGACAGAGCTTTATTTTTGTAGTGAATGTCCAGACATATAAAAATGAAGTTCTTTTAAAAATGAACAAAAAGGGGGATTAAAACTCTTGAAACGTTTATGAACTTTCTTCCCTGAAAGTTTGAACTCTCTAGACTTGAATTTGTAGGAGCAGCATTGAAATTTCGTGCAACGATATAAATACATTAGACATATACGGAGGTAGTGCTGCCATCTACCGTTGTTTTAAAATAACTTTAATCCATAAGTTTATCTATAGGATAGAACACTATAAGTATGGCTATCATAATGTTTAACCAATCCAGTTTACGGTATCAGCTTTGCAATTAAACTCCAACTTGGTTCAATATCCAAGTTTTTCATACTACAGAGCAAAAAATTCCGGTGTTATTTCAACCCAATTTTGACTATCAGTTTTCTGTATTAATGGAACCCTATCGTATTTTAACACAATGCACTTTTGACCCAGTGATTGTGCTTGTATGACACTTTCATTGTACTGAATCAACACCGAAAATAATTTCATTCTGTTGAATTAACACTAGAATCAACACTGATTGATTGTGTTCAATTAACACATACAAGTGGTACTCAAATTATGTTGATTTAACACCGCTTTTTTTTTTTTTTTTTGCTGTGTAGCGTGTCAGTAAATCTGTAATAATTTGTGATATAAAAAAACACTAAAAAGTTCTAATACTGTGTCATAATTTACACACAAAATTCGAAAGAGCGGAATTTCGCTCGAATTGAGCGGAATATTTCCTCTTACAAGAGCGGAAAGAGGGACCGCACCTTTAGAGCTGGTTTTCATCGAAGAAAAGATGTAAATATTTCCGCTTGGAAAATGTAGGGTCTATGTTAGCTATTTCAGATAGGAATATATATATATTTTTTAGATAAATTTGCATCTGTTCAAATGAAGTTTTGAGAACACGAAAATAAAACAATAAAACCTTGAACATTTAAAATAAAGCAAAAGGAAGCATTTATTTATTAGTAACAAAGAAAAAATAATGTTCTTATAAATTAAAAAAGAGAAAAAATATATCACATCGGTGGGAATTTAACTTGATACCTCCCAAAGCCAGCTGCCCAAAGCCATATCCGCTAGGCTAGCCGAGCAACCGCAAGAAAACGTCTTATAAAGGGTCTCTTTGATCGCATCATACAGATTTGAGAATAACATTAAAACATTTCTTATATAAATCTTCTGATATATTTTTGTTGTTGAGAAACGTTCTCAGGTCTTTCGTTGTCATTTATAACTAAACGCGATTAACTTCACAGTAAAGATTTGTCTTTCAATAACCGCGGTAATAAATGGCTGAAAATAAACTTGACTAATACCCATGATACATTGTGAACCACTCTAAAAGGATGAGAAATTGCCGTTTCAAGTTTGAAGAATAAATTATATCCGTATAGCATCGGGATCCCATCTGAAAAAAAATCACATTTTTTATTCAAAGCAAGATTGTTTAGTTGAAAAAAAAAAAACACTTATTTCGATTGAAATTCAATAATTTTCGATGAAATAATTTTGTCATCGAAAAAAGTGAAAAATTCTGCGTTTCTGATTCAGTGTAAATATATCTTCAGAGATACCCATTTTCCTAGATCTCATTAAAGGGTGATCTTAAGAGAGACGAGGTTTTAATCTAACTAACGAAATGCCTAAATTGTAGTTTTGCATGCGTTGTACACAGATCACAAATTCTATTAAATAACAAATACTTTAATTCTTAATTGTAAGTTTTTTATTCTTATTCAACAAAACATCCATCCATCTTCCTTTGTGATCCTAGAATATCCTTATAGATCAATTTGTGTGAGAGTATCCTTAGTATAATCATCTACAAGCACGTTTATACATCATTACATAAGTATAATTGAAGAGGGCTCCTCTTCTTACGAATTCAGATACAATTTATATTTTTTTCCAACTGTCTGTGATGGGATCCGAAGACGAGGCTTTGCGTTTTCTGGTCCATCACTCTAACCACTACGCTGTGGGGAGCATTTCCCAAGTGGATACTATTTTGCTGTTCCTTTTGTGTTACAAGATCATGTTTCCCTGTATCTGAGGTAAAGGTATTCATATAGGCTTGAATTCGATACTGGGAAGGCTTATTGAATCTTGTGTTTAGCACTATGAAAACTTTCTCTTTTATTAAAATGCTTCTTCATCATTTGTTGTTCGTATTACTAGTTGAACGAACACACTTTATATTTTGTATAATCTTTGAACACATATTTGAATAAAGCAATAAGAGGTTTGGTACCTAACGTAAGGAAAGGAGTTAAAAATATACAGTTGGCGATTGCAGGGATAAAATACGGGTCACTCTTTTCTCATTTTTTGCATTCAAGAAGTTCGAATGCGAAGATGAGTGAATAGGAGGAGATGCTGTGAACAAAATTTGCAATGAACGTTTCAAAAAAACTAACTAGGAAACACTATCGAGCAGTGGACACCGGAAGCAAACAGTTTTAAAATCATTTCAAATATATCATAACGATTTAAAGCATACACAACAGGGACGGTTTTTCGAGAGATGGTCTATTGCTAAAATTATTATAGGCCTATATCCCCGGTTATTGCTAAGTATTATCATGGAATTCGAAATCAATATCCCTAAAAGTTCATTATTTATAGGCAATTTTTATTTATCCGCAAACAGCTTTCTCTTAGGTAAATTGTTGAGATATTGCTATAAAAAATAAAATACAGTAAAACCTCGTTAATCCGGAACTCTAGTTTATCAGGAACGATTTGCAATAAATAATTAAAGAAATTTTGTATCAAGTTCAAAATACATGTTTATCGTATACAGATGAGCGCGTATGTAAATGTGTAGTGTTGTACTGAATTTACTCTTAATTTATAATATATATATATATATTGTAAAATAAACTATTTTGTTACTGTATTTCTCTATTTGCAGGCGCTTATAACATAAAAAAAAATCGTAACTCTGGTTTATCCAGAATTTATTTCATAAAGATCGAGTTCGGTCCCATCAAGTCTGGATAAAGAGGTTCGCAGTGTATTTTCCCTTGAGGGGGCGCCCCGATCACCCCCTGAAACTCTGTACAAATGTAAGGAAACAGTTGAATACTCTGCTTTGTCTACCGGGTCCCAAGCATAGACCCGATAACGCGTTTCAGCTCTGATCTGGGTGTAGTTTCTGATTTTTCGTTCGTTTAATTTGCTAAGTTATAATTAGTTTTATCTTGTAAACAACACCTCATAAGTTTATATTTACTGTAATTCCCGTCAATGATAGCGATATCATATCAAAGCAAAATCTAAAATGGTCCAACAACAATGGCAAACGTCGGAAATCAGTCACAACTAAAGATGATGATTAATTTTACGTTTCGTGACCAACAGTTGCTTATGATGCCTACTAGGATTTGGTCCGCATAGACTCTTCTAACGCAATGTGATTTTGGCGACATCTAGAGCTTCTAGTATCAAAATGCATTCAAAAATGTGTGTATGTTTTTGTGTTTAGAAAATCTTAAATTTCTTAGTTACTTCTACAGTTCAGTAGTTGAGTTTTGTATATGTTATATTGTGTTATGTTCGCTTTCGACTGAGCCCCAAAATTACGTCTTTTGGTACGTATTTCTCTATAGGCCCCGTAGTAAATTCAATGAAAATCGAGAAATATTTAGGATGGGAAATTCTCGAGACTGTTCCGATGTTTCCAGGATTTTTGTCTCGAAATTTACTCTCAAAATTTCTAGATATCTCGAGAAGTCTTGATGTCTCAAGAAATCTCGACTTGTCCCAATTTCTCAGCAATTCCCGAATTTAGAGACTTGACAACGTCTCGCGAGTTCCTGAATCGAGTCGTTCTGAAAATCAGTATACCAGGGATTCCGCCAGGATTTTCAGTTTAGGAAGGGTGTAGAGTGAGAATTGGGAGGGTGTAAGTGGAGTTTTGCACGGTTCTTATCGCTTTTTTTTTACCGTAAAAAAATTCAAAGTTGAGAGGGTGTTCTCGAGGATTTGGGGGGTGACCCCCAACATAGAAAGGTCTGGCAGAATCACTGACACTATTGAACTTTTCGGAAGTCGACAAGGAACGAAAAGTTTTTCCCGATTCTCTCGTCCAAATTTTGGGGTACACATACCCTTACCTTTATTTTAAACCATGTATTTGGCCTCAGAACATGCTACAAATAAAAAGGAGTAACTAGCAAACTCTAGTCAAATGCCCGTAATCTCTCAAATAAAGCTGTTATTTTCGGACGTCGTTTGAAACATAGCCACTTGTTGATCTTGACTAGTAATTTCATGCCTAACAGCAATATTTGTTTCTTTAAAAATATTATAAGTGATCCGTACAACATATATTATGCTCTGCAAGAAATATTTTTTACAATGGTATACTGCCATTAAAATTAGGACTTCCGTACTTTTTTGCCAAGGCAAAAAGTTATGTTATTGATTGCACTTTACAGATAAAATTGTATGCCAAGTGCAGCATTTAAACTGTATGTGTAGTCTTACATAGTTCGGGGTGATATTGTGACTTATTGGACAATAATTTCCCGGCTACGCAGAGCAGGGATTCCGCCAGAATTCTCAGTTTGGAAGGGTTAAAGTCAAAATTGAGTGGACTTTTGTACGGTTTCTATCGATTTTTGACCGCAAACATTTTAAAGTTGAGGGGGTGTTGTCAATAATTTGAGGGTGAAACCCCCCACAGGAAGTGGGTCTGGCGGAATCACTGACCCAGAGTTAGTTACTACGGGTCATTCAGTGAAAATTAGCGGTTAACATGAAGACTGCTTTGGATATAACATATATCGAAAACGAATGAATATATTTTTGTTATAATTGTCGCAATACGTAGAAGATATCCTTGAAAATGACGATAAATATCGTAACAGTTTTAAAAATCAATTCAAATCACCTTGTTTTTGATTGAAAAATTTTCATTTTGAAATTAACGTCTAACATTCTCCATAGATGTCAACCATGAATCGGAAAGTGGTTGATGTAAAATGTTAACCATAAGTGGTCATCAAATCTTACGGCAAACATCACAATTGCTTTTCGTTTCAGATGCTTATTAAGTACGATTGTGTGTACTTGTAAAAAGTGTCTGTAACTGGTAACCTACATCATGTATTACTAACAGTCACTAATGATACGGAACAAATTTTATTTGTAAATTCTCGAAAGTTTCACACTAATAATAATGTTATTCAGTGGTATTGCTTATTTGGCAACCTTTCCCAAGTTTGAACCTACTACGTAAAAACGATCGCTGAGATTAATATGAAGAATCGCCTTGCTCTCATATTTTTCCTTAGATCAATGTTCATGTTTCCGACACTAGTTACCTTTTAACCACACTCAAAAAAAAATTGTTGGTGTTACTTGCCACCCCAAAAAGGAGTAACAGAACACCTCTACCTCTACACCAATTCCCGTGTTGGTTAACACCATCCGGGGGTGTTCAACACCGTTTCTGGTGTTTTGACAAACCACCTCTACCGGTATTCAGAAAACCCCTTTATCCGTGTTAAAGTGTACTGCTATAGCAGTGTTAGGGAACACCTTCCAATGGTGTTGATTAACACTTCTAACGGTGTTTCTAAATACCGGTAGAGGTGTTTGTCAACACCAGAAACGGTGTTGGACACCCCCGGATGGTGTTGTTACCCAACACGGGAATTGGTGTAGAGGTAGAGGTGTTCTGTTACTCCTTTTTGGGGTGGCAAGTAACACCAATATATATTTTTTTAGTGCATGAAACGGTCTAATTACAATAGCTTCGAGAACCAAGCATAGCAAATTATGAATGTATAAATTCTTGCTATTAATGAGATAAGGGAAATAGATTGCATTGCACACTAAATCAAAAGAGCGGAATTTTAACTTTTTTTTTTTAGAGCGGAAAGAGCGTAGAGCGAAATTTTCTGTTAAAAGGAGTGTTTTCATACAAAACGTTCTGGCCTTCGATGGAAAATGTGCTCTTTTTAGATGGAATTCCGTTCATTTGGATGTAATGTATGTTTTGCAACTTAAAAGGGTGATTTCTTATTGATTCTTTACACTTGAAAGAGTGATTTCTTATCTATTTAGAGTGGTTTATTTCTTCGATTTGGCATCTTTTTAGAGTGACTTACAATGCATCATGGTCACTCGTCAACTTTCTTCTCTGCCATTGACTGCGAAGGTTATCGAAAGACTAAGTTATACTGTGACATTTATAGTTTAGTTAAAAATATACCAGAAGACGTCAGGAGTAAGATATGTACAAGCAGGCACGTATCCAGAACATGGTTTTGGGAGGGGTCCAAGGGCTTTCGGGTCCATGGTGTGTCTGGGCATGAAATGTCTATTAAATATGTATAATTACGTCTGAAGTTATACTATTTTTTCATAAAACCCTGAATTTAGGGAAGGGGGTCCGGACCCCCCAGACCCACCCACTAAATACGTGCCTGTGTACAAGAAATCTTTGAACGTTATTCTAAAGTAACAGACGAGACGGAAAATACCATTTCGAAAGCTACACTGCAAAAACTGTATACCTTTGAATAGTTGGTACACAAAATGCTGATTTTGTACCCACAATTTTTTAGAGGCAGTTGCCAACCCAGGGTTGGGGTTAAAGGGACGGTACTTTGTCTTCCAGTTTTTGGGAGGGAACAGATTATTTTTTTTAAAAAAAGATGGTAAAATATTAATTCCTGTGCCCGTCACTGTCTCTGAAAAATAGGCGGTTTAATGTACCCACAATTTTTGAGAATCGGTGACAGGTACAGGTTCATATTTTACCGGTTTTTTTTCTCCTATAAATCTGCTCCTTCCCAAGAACTGGATGGCAAAGAACCACCCATCTAAACTCAGCACTGGGTTCGCTACTGCCTCTCAAAATTTGTGGGTTTAAAATCGGCATTTTGTACCAACTATTCAAAGGGTACACTTTTTGCAGTGTAGCTGAGGGATTAAGAAGGACTGAAACGGATAACTGGGTAATTCTGGTCCAGTTTTGGGCCGGATCAGCGTATCTATAGGCTTCGTACTCGGCCTGACTCGGTGACCCGATTTAGACCCGGTATCCCAGACAACAAAACGGAGTTTTTAAAATTATTTCCTTGCGTTTGAACAGTGTTCTTTGAGGGGTTACCAGGACCGGAAATTTTATCCCCAGAACACCCAAAATACGACGTCGAAATTCCCAACTAATTATATTTTTCAGACTGGGTCATCCGGGTCACCTATGTTCGGGTCAGGCCGGGTCAACAAAAGGTGACCCGACTTCAGCTCTGGAGGTTAAGGTGTTGGATAGCTGTTCGGAAGGTACCGGGTTCAAATCTCCCCCAGTTTTAGTTTTCTTTAACTCTTTATCATTCACAAGTACATTATTTTTCTTTCTTACTACTTATACGAATAAATGCTCCCTTATCAATCTTTTTACATTTTCAACATTTTATTGTGTCGTTTTGGTGTTCAAAAGATGGCAACTTTATTTGAATAGATGGAAGTTCACTTACAAAATATATCTACGTTCCCATTGAAATGGACTACCATAAATCCCATCTTTTTTTTGTGTGTGTGGAAATTTCTCTTCTTTTTTTCCGATGAAAAATCACTCATTTGATTCAGTCTGATTTACAACTGCAGGTATTTTTTTTTTTTTTCAATGTACCGCTATTTCTTCACTAGGCCTGCTGAAGTTCAGCTTCAATTCTATCTTTCACGTAAGCAAGTGCCTATTTTGTGACTCATTACTTTGATAAAGTTACAAATAATATTACCAATGTATTTCGAACCGTAAATCATTGTCAAGATAAGTCAAAAAGGGGACCAGGAAGGTGGAAACATGTTTGGTTAGTAGATAAAGGGTGGAGTGGAGTTAGATCGAAGCGATTGTAGATGGCGTTTGCCACTTGTACACTTAATCTTGATCCTTTTTCCACATGCCAATCATTTTACGCACCAGATGCGCTAAACATATTGCCAATTTTTCAGTGCTTTTCATGTAAGATAAGCAGATCAGTGTAATAAGTAGTAGAAATACAGCTTTCTAACGTGTTTTTACAGAATACTGTAGAAAGAAAACTGCAGTACGTTAATTTTAACTGTGCGCTTTGTTCATTGCATATATGAAACTTCCGATCCACTTGGCAAAACGATACGAGGAGCTAAATTTGTAGAATATATAAATTTCGTATTTACTACATTACGTGACTTCCACATATCACGTCCTTGGAATAAAAATCAATTTTCGAATATTCAGTTAAATTCTCTTTACTTCAGAAACTAAACGTGTCAATCAATCAGTGATTCCTTCAGCTCCACCCCCGTGGGGGTGTCAGCCGCTAAATTCTTGAGAATACTGTCCAACTTTAAAAAGAAATACGGTCAAAAATCGATAGAAACCATGCCAAACCTCACTTATACCCTCCTAATTTTGAATTTATACCCCCTCCCCCACCGTACTGAAAATCCTGGCGTAATCCCTGCAATCAATCTATGAAGTGTCAAAAGTTAAAAAAAAAAAACTGTGAACTCTGCAACACTGTGATCGCATCTTGTATGTAAAATTACTTGTACGTTCTGATCGAAGATGGGGGTTAGGACCAAGAGGCCTACACTTTATTTTATCCTTATCGAAAACTGGAACGAATCTAGCCACATTAGCTGAACTACTTTCCTGCAGAAATAACCTATAATTACTAGAGATCATGGATAGAGAATATACCTATTTGTTAAAGTTAAGTAATGCAAAAACTTTACAATTATTTTTTTTTTTTTTTTGCTTTACAAGGTGTTGGTCAGAATTGTCTTAATGACACTTCCCGGATATTTTACTATACCCTTCAGACTATTCAATAAAAATTATTCAGAAAACTGGCTACCGCTACACACTGCGAGAGTGTGAAAAAAATAATTGTCCAAAAGATAAACAAAATATTAAGTTTTCGCGCCATTCCATAGACGTGCGCACTACTCTGTCCATTAGCTATTCTCAGCAATCACAGCGCCCTCCTGTGAGTAGTATCAACAACTTATGTGTTTCCTTATCTATACGATATGGTGTTAGTCTCCTGTTTCCCTGTATGACAATGGTCTCGTTTGGAGGAGAGTTTATTTACAGATTGCCTTTTCACACGTGTAGAAATGTTGCAGCCCAGGTCTTTACGTGTTCCATTGACTATTCATTAAAATTATCACAAAGATCTTCTGTGAGGAATTAGTTTGCGTATTTTTATTTATGCGATACGGCGTGTATTTAACTTTTAAAACTACCTTAGTGTTGTGTTTGCTTTCATTATTATCTTTACATTGAATCAAAGTACCTTATACGTACACACTAAATCTAAAGAACGGAATATTCAATATTTTGAGAGCGGAAAGAGTGACCACTCTTTTTTTTTTAGAGCGGGATTTTCAACCTCAAAGAGTAGTTCTCAAAGAAACGCTCTTGCTTCGGATGGAAAATGGGCTCTTTCTAGAGGCAATTCCGCTCTTTTGAATGTAATTTACTTTTACAAACTTAAAAGAGCGATTTCTCATTGATTCTTCACACTAAAAAAGGGCGATTTCTCTTTTTTTTTAGAGTGGTTTATATGTCGATTTATCATCCTTTTAGAGTGGTTTATTTCTCATCTTTTAGAGTGGTTTACAATGCATCATGGTTACAAGTCAACTTTGTTCTCAGGTATTTGTGACAGCAAAGGTTATCGAAAGACTAAGCTATACTATGAAATTTATAGCGTTGCGTTTAGTTAGAAATGACAACAAAAAACTTGAAAACTTTTTTTTTTCAGTTAGAAAATTATACCAAAATGTATAAGAAATCTTTAAACGTTGTTCTCAAGTACTTAACGAGACGAGAAAAAAAAGAAGCATTTCGATGGCGTATTATCGCTGTTGAACGGCTAGTTAAGGGATTAATGTGTTGGATGGAAGATCCCGGGTTCGAATCTCCTCGAGTTTTTTTTTTCTACTTTTTTCATTCACAAGTACATTACTTCTCTTTCTTACTACTTATGAATACTCCTTTTTGAATCTTTTTACAAGTTCAACCATTTTATTGCGTCGTTTTGGTGTTCAAAAGATAAAAAACTTTATTTGAATGGATGGAAATTCACCTTAAAAATATGTCTACGTTCCCAATGAAATGGACTACCATAAATCCCATCATTTTTTGGAGCGGTAATTTCTCATCTTTTCCCCGATGAAAAGTTACTCTAAAATCCGCTCTCAAAAGATAGCGTATTCCGCTCAAATCGAGCAGAATTCCGCTCTGAATTAAATGTGTAATCAACTGTTTAATATTTATCTTATATTTATTATTTTCGTTTAATTCTAGTAATAATTTAAATCGTGCATAAATGTTAATAATCGGAATAAGTATAGATGGGGCGTAAAAATTGTGTATTGACAAATTAATAATTAGTACTGTAAATAATTATTTTTCATGCATTTTGGTTTCCTTTCTTTGCAGTTTATTCTTGGTTAGTTTCTCAAAGGTATTTGGTGATATTTCATTGTACCAGAAGTGTGTTAATTTATTTCTTATTGCAGTAATTGCTATAATAACATTGTATTATCCTTATCTTACTCAAAGAGCTGTACTCGTCGATTTGAACTGACTTCAACGGTTATATTTAAATTCTGAATATTCAGTAATTTTGCCAGGAATTCTTAGTTTTGAAGGTATAAAGCCAGACTTGGGGGGGAGGAGAAGTTTTGTAGGGTTTCTATACCTTTTACATTGTGAAAATTTTAAAGTTGTTCGTATGTGCTTGAGAATTTGGGGATACAGCCTCCATTGCAAGGTCTGGCTGAATCCCTGTGAACATTAAATGCTCTATTAGAGTGGTTATTGCGAGTCGACTTTCGCAGTACATTTGTGTTTCCCTAGGGTTGATTCTAGGTGACTCCTGCCACTAAAATATGTACCAAATCCTCCACTAGGATCGTTTAGTCTCCTGTCGCAACAAGTGTCGAGATTTCTAACGTCGGATCATGTTGTCTTCCGAAATAAAGGACTTAAGGTTAATGTAGAGCAACGATCTCCAACAAAAGCTGGCAGTACTACCTCCTTATATGTCTAATGTGTTTTTATCGTTGCTCGAAATTTCAGTGCTGTTCCTACAAATTCAAGCCTAGAGAGTTCTAACTTTCAGGGAAGAAAGTTCATAACCAATTCAAGAGTTCGATCAATTAATCTCGATTTATTATTTTCGTTTTTCTTCATTGTTGAAATCGCTTGATTGTTGTTGTGAATATAAAAACCTATAACAATGACAATGTTTCAACGATGAACAAAAAAAGAAAATTAAAAGTCGGCATTTATCGAACCCTTGAATTGGTTATAAACAGTAGCGTAACTAAGGGCGTTTGGGCCTCCCCGCAAGTTACTGAACTTCGAAACTAAGCTTAGTAAGTAGGCCTCTTTCAACCGAAGTCCCCCCCCCCCCCACCGCATTGTGGGACCGTTAGTTGGTTATGAACTTTCCCTCAGAAAGTTAGAACTCTCTCTAGGCTTGAATTTATAGGAGCAGTATTGAAATTTCGTGAAACGATAAAAATACGTTAAACATATACGAAGGTAGTGCTGCCATCTTTTGTTGGAGATCGTTGCTTTACATTAACCTTAAAAATGTACCCATTAATCTTGCAAAGGTACGGTATATTTTATTCATGAGAGAATCCTTTCTTCCTACGGTCAATGAAAATAGCATATTAAATAAAGAAAATCCTTGAAAAATATAAAATTTTCTACGATGCCTTATCAAGGTGATTGTCTATTAACGTATTAGTACGATTAAATATTATCTTTACTGAAGTACGATTTAAGAAAAATACATTTTTTTTTTATTATTATTACGCCAGAAATTGTCGTTTTGAGTACTAACTACTTATCAAATTTTCCGCTTATTGTTTGTAAATTTTAGTAAGCCTACCAATTTTCGAGATTTCTTTCCCTGCTATGTTCAAAGTCTTTTACTGCCTTTGTTCGAGATTTTTTACTGACTGTCTTAGAGATTTTTTACTGCCTATGTTCCAGATTATTATTGCGTATGTTCGACGTACGCCAAGGTTTTCCTAAAGCCCCTGAATAACTGGGTTTCGCTAATAAGTTAAATAGTTGCAAAATCAGAATAATCTTACAGGCACACACAATTACGCTACAATACGTCTGAATAATACGTCACAAGAAAGGAGAGATCATTTGAAAAGACACATACTCATAGTAATGTACACTCGAATTCATAGAAAATGTCCTAAAGATTTTTCATAAGTCCGCAAGTTGTACAATTTGGTAACATTTACCTAATAGATGCGATAATGTGATGTATGTAAAATAAGGTTCGGAATATATAACTTATCCGATTTATATAAAGTGTACCTATCAGACATTGACTATTAATCTGTTTACCCATTAGCATTTTAGCTTTTATTTTTAAGGAAATTAAAAATTTAATTAAAACTTAATATTGCCGTATCGAATAAAATGCCGTATTGATCATTTTGTATTTGTTACAATACGTTAAGTGACCTGACAAATCGATAAGTACGTCATTTGGTGGTTGTTAATGAGTATTATCGTATAGTCTCGCCTTTGGGACAGTTTCACTAATATTCGTCATTTTTTCGATATTTTTTAAAATCTAAAATAATGAAGGCGTGATTCCCAAAACATCTTAATATTCTACAGCTTTTATCGCCATAAATTCATTATAAATACGACATTAAATGTGGGTACTGCGACGCGATAAAATTAAAAGTAACACTGTAAAAAATATATATCTCGGATTGAAAGCCTTGAATCAAATTTTCACTTAATATCCATTGTTCCTTGGATTGTCCAAAGGACTTGAAACCTTTTCTATTTATCTGTGCCTGATGACGATACAGAAATCAACTTTATTTTCTTTTTTTAATTTTCACATTTAAGCTGGCCCATTTTTGTATATATCACAAATGCATAGTAATTCCGCAAGTCATCAGACTGCATGCATCAGAGTCCTTGTTTCTTAGTCAAGGACTCCACATTAAAAAAAAATCATAATTTTTACAATAAAGTTTTATAAAAACTGGATTTTCATGGATTAAACTTAAAAAGAAGTGTTAAATGAACAAATAAATGTGCTTCTATTAAAAATAAACTAAAACAATAAACAATATTTTTTCCAACTACTAGGGCATCACCCACAATCTACTTTTATTAACAGGGTAATTTTTCTGCTTTTTAAGATCTTAATTAACAATAAAAACAGTCCCGTTATCATTCAATAATTATAAATTGTTCTTTTTTCGTTGCATGAAAAGAAGCGAGTTGCAATAAATTTGTTTTTTCGTCACTAGAGAGCAGCATATTATAAAGCAGGAGAATCATCTATCGGTAGTTTTGAGAACTTGCTGAACAGTTATTAAGTTAAAAGCATACATTTATTATCTTTAGTTGTAAATTAATATCTTTTAACAACTATATGACATAAAATCAAAGCGTTGGACGCTAAAATACTCTTGATTACAATAAGTACTATTGACAGGTACAGTCAATGACAAAAATTTATACCCAGTCGTAATATTTCTTCTCTGAATAAATTTTTGAATCGATTGACCGAATTGATTGCCGTTTCCTGTAACTTTAAAGAGAATTTCATTTTCTGAAAAGTTACAAAAACTGTACTCAAATCATTCTGTCAATTCCAAAATCATTGAAAGAAGAGATTTGACAGGACTAGTTTTAAACTTCTTGTGTTGACGGTACATAATTTTCTACACATTAAAACGGCTATTATAAGATAGTGTAGGATCAATAAAAGCGGATTTAGTAGACTAGGGATAGAGGTAAAAGAGGTTGTGAAAGATTCGATGGAATCCAAATCGTATTGGAGATAGCATGATTTCGTCACTTTTCACCCTGTATATTTTTTAAAAAAAACTTCGATACAAACGTGAATGAGTCGTATTGTTACAGATTTCTTTATTAGGATATATTTTGGATGAAATATGTATACAAAGTGCTCAGAATATGTTATCGAGGACGGAAAGAGGTGTTTTAAAAATATTCATAAAAACTTAAGTAAACAACAAACATAGCCTATATAATCCATCTTTAGGAAAACATTATAAGCTCCTCATTGCTTATTTTACACATTGCTTTCCTTTTCTCAAAGCACAATACTAACAGAATATCCTCAAATGCGTACACCAAAAATTGTACAATGATTTTTCCAAGATTTTTCTCAGTCACACCAGGAAAGAGCCGGAATGATTCCTTCAACTGAAGCCTGTTGACACCTATCTGCATCCTTTCCCGTTCTTTATTCCGGCCTGAGCCTTAGATGCCTATAGGACATAAATAAAATTCAGTTATTTTTTTTAAACTTTTTGATTGACATCAATCACTCTTTGACGTTGTATGACAAAATAACATAATTAGTGATTTTTTTTTTTTTTTTATTCTGTGATTTGCGGATTTTGGTTTCATACTTTGACAGATATAAATTAAACAATATTATATTCGTTCTTTTTTTCTTCTACGAAAGGTTCGCACACTCAATTGCATAAACTCATCTGTTCGTATTACAAATGAAATGTTGGAATCCTCGATTGCTTAAACATTGCATCATTATGTTGCGGTGAATTTCAATAAATTATTCTTGCTGTCAACAATAGACCACCCTTAAAGACAATAATAAAAATCTTACGTTCGCTTGTGTAACCTAAAGAAGAAAAATTAAAAAATCGAAGTCCATCAGTGATTACATTGTTAGGAAATATAAAAAACATGTTTCAGTTATCTGAATCAATGATATAACTATACTAACATCCAAAGCTAACATCCTACATTCTGCCTAGTTGAAATGTTGAATTTTCCCGCCATTGCGCATGCGCGGTTTGCCTCAGCCGAGTGAGATGTTGCCACGTTTCGCTGATAGTGCAAGGTTTCACACTATTCAGAATAGATACGTGAATTTCATTTTTGTGAGAGTTGATTATAATAACTTTCATCGTAATATTTACTTGACTTGCACGCACGAAAACAATAACATTGTCGTCTAAAACTATACATGTGGTAGAAGTGACAACGTAGCAAGATTGCATCCGAATTCCATGTCTGAAAAGCTTCTGCGCAGAATAAAAAAAACAAAAACAATCATTAAACGTACGTAAATAGGGCAAATTTGGGTAATTCCGTGACATTGCTAACTTCGTGATACATCGCACAGCCATTTGCAAGTTATCGAGTTACAACTATCACGCAGAAGACAGGCAATAAGCCAGAGGTAAAGAGGCAGTTGGGAAGACCCAGGCGTTGTTGGTATGACAATACTAGAAGAGATCTTCGAGAGAGAAATGTTCGTTGTGAAAATTGGCTTGACCTTATCCAGGATAGTATCTAATGGCAAATGTTTGTTACTGTGGCAATGAACTTGGGAGTTCCGTAAGTCATAGAATTAATATTTTAAGCTAATCGAGAAAACAAGTCACACGACTAACACTAATTCTTTATGAAATACTTTGAGAAATACTCACTATGCGGCAAATTATATAATGAGCGAGCTGCTCAATAATGTGTCTACAAGATTGAGTAATATGAACTCATAATATAAGTGTTCATTTCGTCCAGTAAAGATTTTGTAATTTTACACATTGTGTATGAAAAGATAATGCTATGTACTCCATTTCTCATAAGACGAATAAATGGTTTCGTACGAAAAGAAACTAGCACAATTGTTTGTACTAATTTTCTCTATTATTTTCTATTCTTTATATCCTTTGTTGTAAATCAACAAGTCGCATAACCCCATCGACCTGAACCAAAGATGCCCAACGGCCACAAATAAAATTCAAATTCAAATGGCACCATCTCTTATCTGGATGCGTCACTAATGAATGTGTAAAAAATTAAAACAAAGCACCCTTATATTTGCTATTAAAATACTATACAGTGTATGGTCAACCCAAAGAGGGGGGTTGCAAGATCGCCTCTCCTTTGTGTACATATTTTTTCCCCATTGAGATTTTACAGTTGCGCATGGATGTAAATACGGTAGACGTATTGACTGGCCCAATGTAATCAAGCTGGGTCAACTTGACGCCGGTTTTCGATTAATCTTGCCCGGTGATTTGGTATTTGCGTCTTATTGGTTTGCCTATGGTGTGTGGAAGCAAAGAATGGAGGAAGATTGGAACATTTTAAATATGGTATTGTGCGGAACGTGATGTTCAGTTGTTGTTTTTTAAACAAATGCCAGGTACTCATGGCTTGTGTGGCTTCAATATCGGGTCGCTAGAAGTATATCCATCTCCCGTGTTTAGATCCATGATAGTTGCGAAGTAAATAAAACCTCTCGGAGCCGAAACGTTGCCGCGCCGAAATCAAAGAAATTGAATGCCACGATTTAAATAGCCAATCCAAATTAAAGCAAAGAATCATAAAAATAATAATGTAACAATAATGGGAATCCCCTGACAAAGAAGCAACATTATGGATTAACATAAGCTATAAACGGGTTCCACATAGTGGAACAAAGTTTCTCGCAAGTGCCTTCAGAAAATATTCCTAATTCCAGACTAAACTTAGAAGGTATCGATAGCCACATATCGGCAGTGTGGCCATCTTTGTAGTCAATAAATGTTGTTTTCGTGTAAGACGTAATTCTAGAGTTTTGCAACATTTAATTTTGCCAATAAATTTCAGATTAACAGCATACCAAAAAGCTTTGCGCTAAATCTAGCGCGTGCACCGACTAAACAGACTGAAACCGAGTTAAACATATACGGACTTTGAGAAAGAGGGCAAAGTTTAATTTCACTGTTCCCCAGCACACGAACAGTGAGAAAATTTATAGTTAGTACCACTGTAGAGAGGTTAGTGACGGCAACTCTATGACGTAATGGAGAAGTATGTTTGGTGCTTGTTGCGCGAGTAGAGTAGAGAAAAAAACGTTGTAGGTGAGCGAACGAAATTTTTAGAAGGTGGTGAAGAAAAGTCTGCAAGGTCTTGTAATATATCTAGGATATATCATCTGGTATATCAGGCGAGTACCTTACTATCTTTTGTGTAATTCCACGAAATTATATTGCAACAGATTGAACAACGTTGTATATATATATATATCACCTAAAAATTAGATAAATATTAAAGTGGACAAAGAGAAAAAGAAAAAAATAGGACAAAGTGAAACATATTCTGGAAATGGCAGATCATTAAACAAGACAGAAATTTGTTTTCATTGTACTTTTTATACTAATTATTGTAACAATTTAAAAAATATGCTTTATTGTTCACATCTATACTATTATACATTCTAGATTATTATATAAAAATATTAAATTGGTATCAAGGTACACTTTCCCGCATAGTGTCGAGAAAAGTGGAATTTCACAAACCTCCTATAAATATGGTCTGTGGTCCACAAATTGCAATATTTCTTTCTCATTGTACGGTGGAATGTACGAGAGATTCCAAGGTTTCCATTTGTTTTGTAAACATTTAGTTACCAGTTTTTGTTCCAAAGTTATGGCCCGCTAAATAAAAAGTGTGTCACTTTGCCCGGATTTACTTTACTACGACAGTAAAGCAGAATTAAAGGGAAAGATAGCACCCACGCTTTTCTTTCCGATTCATAACATTAAATAAATTTATTTTTTACTTTTTAGTCCATATTAAAAAAGCGTGTTTTTTTTTAAAAAAAAATCCTTTTTTAATTATTTTTATGTATTATAGATGAATATTAAACTCCCTGCGAGTTGAGCAACTCAAATTTAACTCAATAGATGTGGCGTTGCGTCCATTTAAGGATCATTTCCAATTATTTAATTAATTAATTAATTACAGTTAACTGGGTTATTTTGTCGTATATCTAATGATTGAATATTGTATTGTCATCAGAAGCAAGCAAGTTTACAAAATTTTAAAGAAATCGGATGATGAAAAGTGAATAAAAAATCAATTACAAGATTTGTACAAGAGATGATTACATACCAATTTAATATCATATAAAACGTATTTTTTTTTAAAAAAAAATGCTGTAATTGCACTCTCTTTGCCGATAGCTATTGCAAGGTATTATTATACTTACTAGCTACAAAGTTATTTACAGCATTTGTAAATAGTTATTGGAAAGTGAAAGAAAAGAATATTCGGAGAGTAGAAAAGCGTGACTAAGACACACTGAAATATTATTATCCTAACGGTGAACAAATATTACGAATTCTCTTGACAAATGTGTACATGGCAAATCGTCAATAATGTGTACTGGTCTTACTGCCATCTATACATTACAAAAGCTAGGAACATCTTTCAATGTCTTTGATGCAAAACACAATAACATTCATTTTCAGAGCAGAGTTTTAGTTTCAGTTCCTATCCGCAGCCATACTCAAAGATGTTGTAAACAATGAGCAAGTAAATTAGCAAAGAATAGTATCTTCATGAACATTCAATAACGCCATGCGGCCATCTTGAGAGTGAAGAAACATCGAATGTCGAATCGAACGCAACAGTCTTTTTTTTTTTACGGCTTTTAATATCCATGTTTCGGAAAAATAAAAGTGTTAAATGAGTGTAAAGCTGCATTATACGAAGGAGTGGTTAATGACATTTGAGGAACAAGAAGAAACGAGCATATGAATAAAAAAAGTTGCACCATCAGAGCTATGGGTTAGAAGATTGTTCTTCACAATAAAGATGAAACCGGTTAGAACATTGTTTACGTGAAAATAGCATATTCAAGAGTATCCCACATTGATTGCAAGCTTATGATAAGCTTGATTTTCAGTCGATTTTCGCTTGGTAGATACGATTAATGTATAACAAGCTTGATCAAGTTTGATTCAAGCTGAACGTAGACAACCACTAGCGTCATGGCAGGCCTGTTTCACGCTTCTTGAAACAAGCTTGATGTGTCAAGCTTGCAGCATGCTTGTTAGGTGCCACTAGTAAGTATGATTCAAGCTTTAGACTTGCCATAACAACCTTGACGCAAGCTTTTACACTTGACATGAAAATATACGGGTATGCCAAACAAGAGACCAAAAACTAGAAATCTGAAGAGCTAAATCTTCATTGAAGACCTGTCGCTGTCAACTAAACACTATAATGATGATGCTGATAATAATAAAATTTTGGAAAATGGACTTTGAACGATCAGATTTATAGAAAATCGACTTTGAACAATCAGATTAATTTAAAATGGACTTTGAACAATCATATATAAATGGACTTTGAACAATCTGATTAATAGAAAATGGACTTCGAACAATCAGATTCATAGAAACTGAACTTTGAGTAACCAGATTAATAGAAAATGGACTTTGAACAATCAGATTCATAGGAAATGAAAAAGAAAAAAAATCAAAGTCCGGAAAATTAGTGAATCCAGCCACAATGGACTAGTATGTATTCAGAAATAGCGTATGAATTATATCAGCTTTGAATTGCAACAATAACCACATTTTCAAACTTACAGCTTCCCACCTGACATTTTAAAATGAACTTAAGTATTTATTACGTTCATCGGAATAGAAAAAAAAATAGTAATACTTTCCTCTTGTTTGCGATTTTGTTATACTTCCATTGACCGAACGTAAGTGATTGGAAATTTCAACACTTTGTCTGATGTAAGTTAAAGGAAAAAATTACATCAGTTTCAACTATGATTGCTGATCGAAAAATTATATTTCTGTCCTTTAAATCGCTTAGTTATTGTTGGTTCTCTGCTTAAAGGAAAAAAAAATTAAAGGTGTTGAAAAATGATATATGACTGCTTACTAGAAGAGATGTTTCTTGTTTTCTGAAAAGACCCAAAAACATTCAACAACGAAAAAGCCTGTGTACTTTCTTTTATTAAAAAAAAAAAACTCCCAAAACTATAAACGTTATTATAAAAATTGTGTTGAAAAAAAAAAGAAGGGAGAAAATAATAATGTCTGTCATTAAGTTTTCCTCAAAAAGGATATTGGGAGGAAAAATTAAGGAAACAGTTTGCACGTAGGAAGTGTTATGCATACATGATTTTTCAGTGAAACTCGTTTAAGGTTGATTTCCGTCCTCTGATGAAAGTCACAGACCGTCAGCGAAGTATGGCTGCCATGGGACGTGAATTGATACATTTTTTACTTCTCTTTTTGTGCTGGGGGTCTTTTCTTTTTTCTTTTTTTAGTGTGTTTAAGTGTAAGCATCTCACTTTAATCCTTTCCTGAGAATACTAATCAACGTTGTAAACAATATTTAATAGAGAAGTGTGTATAGCCAATGGAATTCAATAGCTGAGTCTCATACACTTTATGGGATTCGATAGCTGAGTCTCATACACTTCATGAAATTCAATAGCTGAGTCTCTTACAATTTATGGAATTCAATACCTGAGTCTCTTACAATTTATGGAATTCAATAGCTGAGTCTCTTACGATTTATGGAATTCAATAGCTGAGTCTCTTACAATTTATGGAATTCAA